>PVKS010000667.1:0-178339 GCA_004027875.1 Aplodontia rufa | reverse complement strand
CTCCTCCTCCTCCTCCTCCTACTTCTTCTCCTTCTTCTCCTCCTCCTTCTTCTCCTTCTCCTCCTCCTCCTTCTTCTCTTCCTCCTCTTCCTCCTCCTCTTCTTCTTCCTTCCTCCTCCTCTTCTTCCTCCTCCTCCTCTTCCTTCTCCTCCTCTTCCTCCTCCTCCGCCTTCAAAGACAGAGGGAGAGAGAGAGAGAAAAAAAATGAGAGGATAAATGTTATTATTTATTTTTTCATCTGGTTTTTTTCCCCCTACACTCAGCTGTGTGTGTGGTGCCAGGGTTCAAGCCTGGGTATCTGCTCATGCCAAGCAAGCACTCTACCACTGAGCCACCACTCCAGCCCTTCAGATGCCTCTTGACTGGAACTACTGGCCTTCCCATAATTCCTTTCCGTTTTTGTTTGTTTTTGTACTGGGGATTGAACTTATTTCAGTTCTTCCTAACTAACCACTAAGCCAATGATAGAGAGTACTGGTTACATACTAAAAAAGCCATCATAAATCGAAAATATCATAAGTTGGAAGTGCACATAATACCCCAATAAACTCACTGTAAATTCAAAAAATTTTAAGTTGCACCATGGTAATTCTGAATGAGCCTCAATTTACAATGGGTTATACCCTGAAAAACCCATCGAGAGGTTGAAAAATGTAAGTTGAACTGTCATGATACTATAGTACCCCCCATGTCTAGAATACGCCTGGAACATAGTAATGATAATAGTAAAGTGGGTATAGATGGTGCTTACTATGATCAGACAAATGTCCTAAGCTTAACACATGCAACTCATTTACTTCTCAGAACAACCCTGTATGGTAGAAAATTGTTACCCCACACTCCATGTGCGAAACCTGTAACTGAGGCACAGGATGAACTGCCTAAAGTCACACACAGGAGCTGGGATTCAAATGCAAGACATTTGATTGCAGAGTCACCTCCCTGTGCCACTGCTTAGTACGCATGTGTTAAATGAAGAATGAATGAATGGATCAGGCATGCAGAAGGAACAGCAGGTGGGAGGGAGAATTCTAAGCATCAAGCACCTGGCTCAGAGGGTCTTTGCAGCTCAGTTACCACCCACTCCTGCCCTTGGGCTCTGCAAAACCATCATGCACCCAGCCTCACAAACAGGAGTGCTTTCCTGGGCGTGTGACCATGTGACCAGTGCAGTCACACGGGGCCTCGAGCTTGGTTTAATGCTTTGCTGCCACCAACTCTAAATTTGTAATCATTTTGTCTCTGAATTTGTGTTTTATAAGCACAATGGAGCAGGCCTGTGAGCAGAGGAGACAGGTGCGGTGCACACGTCCACAATTGGTCCTCATCAGTCCATTCTCACGTCGAGTGATACAGAATCCTGGTCAACTGGTGCTTTAGTTAGCTTTTTTTATTGCTGTGATCAAAATACCTGACAAGAACAACTTAGAGCAGGGAAAGTTTATTCGGGGTTCATGGTTTCAGAGGTCTCAGTCCATAGATGGCCAATTCCATTGCTCTGGGCCCAAGAGGAGACAGCATGTCTTGGGGGAAGGGCTCAGCAAAGGAAAGCTGCTCAGCTCATGGCATGATCAGGAAGCAGAGAGAGCAGCAAAGGGGCCAGAAGAAAGATGCACCCTTCCAGGGCACATCCCCAGTAACCCACCTCCTGCAGCCATGCCCCACCTGCCTACAGTTACCACCCAGTCAGTCCTTCCAAACCAGCATGGACTGGCCAGGTTACAGCTCTCAAAATCCAATCACCCACCTCGGAATAGTCCTGCATTAACACAGGAGATTTGGGAGGACATCTCATATTCAAACCATCACAACCAGGGAGGCATAAGGGTTTGGCAAGACTCAATGAAAGTTCAAGGTAAGCATGTTGGTCTGCCATGGAGTCGGCAGAGGCACTGACAAGCCATGAGAAACCTCAAAACAGAACTTGCTTCAAACACGGAAAGGAGAAATGGCATTCTAACAAACACACAGACAACCAAGGAAACCTGTATCCTGTCTTATATCACTTGCAGTCGCCAATCACTTCCGCTGAACACTTTGACATGGAAGGAAAGGGCAGACGGTCGATGTGTGTGTATGGAGAAGTGAAATGAAAACGGTGCAGTTAGTTTGTGCAGCCTTTCCACTGTGCTGGAAAAACGAAATGCATACCCAGGCGTGTTGGTTTCGCAGTAGGCGGGTTCCATGGTGGTGAAGCAGAACATTGCGGCAGCAGGGGGCGGTGGAGGGAAACCCCTCGCTCAGCTCGTGGTTGCCAGTAAAGAGAAAGCAAGGGGCCAGGAGAAGATAAGCCCCTCCAGCACACCCTGTTCACCTACCTACTTCCTCCAACTAAGTTCCACTTCCTGGTAGAACATTCAAGTTATTAATCAATCCATCAGCTGGATTGAGCCGAGCCCTCCTGATCCAATCCTTTTCTTTTCTTTTTAAAGAGAGAAGGACAGTGAGAGAGAGAGAGAGGACAGAGAGACAGAGAGAACCAATTTTTATTGAGTTTTTCACACGGTCTTCATTGCTCAGACACTTAGTTGTGTACGTGGGAGCTGGGGTTTGAACGCGTGTACTTGCGCAAGCCAGGCAAGCAGTGTAACTGCCGAGTCACCGCTCCAGCCCTGATTCAATCATTTTCTAAAAGCCCCACCTCTGCACATTGCTGCATCAGGGACCATGTTTTCAACAGATGAGACTGCAGAGGACATTCCACATCCAAACCCTAACAGCATGTAGGAGCTACTAAATACAAAATTGAGTAATTTTGTGATTTTGCATATAAGTTAAATGGTCCCCTATTTGAATTTAAAGCTGGCGTCGAACAATATAAAGATGAACAGCAAAATTCATTCTAATAATTTAAAATATTTATTTTTACTTACTTAAAAGTGACATTAAATAATAAATAAAAAACCCCAAGATAAGTTGAGGAACCATGGTAGAAATAAAGAAAAAAGGCTATATATTTTCACGCCTTTAATGCATTTTTGCTGCTTTGTGAACAGACACCCTGGGCTGCGCCTCCACATGTCCATTTGGCACTGGACCTCATAAGATATGTAGTCATCCCTGCTTATAAATTCCCTTTTTGCCTATTTCAGCTTGGTTTAATTTCCTGAAACTTGCTAATAAGAGTCCTAATTTGGAAACTCAATTTGAACTTGCTGGAAGTTTCAACTTTACACTTTGCTCCAACTCACGTACTTAAATGGGAGGAAGCATGATGGAATGTAAAGAATATGGGCTTTGGGCTGGAGCAGTGGCTCGGTGGTTAGGGTACCTGCCTGGCATGCACCAGGACGTGGGTTTGAACCCCAGAACCACATACACAACGAAGTGTTGGAGCAACAAAAGCCATGTGAAAAACTAAATAAAATTGATTCTCTCTTGCTCACTGTCCCTCTCTCTTTTTAAAAAAATATGGGCTTTTACAGATATAGGAAAGGTTCAGAGAGGTTCACTAGCTTGGGCAAAGTCATACAACTTCTAAGAGGAGCTCAGATTTGAATTTAACTCAGTGCCACCATAGAAAGTTCAGTAGAATTTTCTGTGACCATAGTAATGTTCTGGAACTGCATTGTCCAGTATGGTGGCCATTAGTTACAGCAGTTATTGAGCCCTTGAATTCATGCAATTAAGAAAGTGAATTTTAGGGGCTGGAGTGGTGACTCAGCAGTTATGGTGCTTGTGGGGCATGCATGAATATGCAAGTTCAAACCCCAGCACCACGTACACAACAAAGTGTTCGAGGAATGAAAGTCACATGAAAAACTAAATAAAATTGCTTCTGTCTCTTTCACTGTCCTCTTTCTTAAAAAAAAATATTTAAAAAAAGAAAGTGAATTTTAAACTTTCTAAACTTTTACTCCATTTAAATTGAGATAGTGTGATACTGCTATACAAGCGGACAGCACAGATCTGGAACCTGTACCCTGAGTCCTGTTACCCTGACACTTGATGGATTCAGTGAATGTTTGTGGTGACGCTGACTCCCGTGGCTCCCCTGGCACATGGTGCATGTGGGTGAAAGAGTTCAAGTATTCAGACAGCCTGGCACGTGGTACATGCTCAGCAAACAGAAGCTGAGTGGTTTCACGGGTGCTGGGGCCTCACTTCCATAAGTGACTCATCTAGGCAGGAGGGCTGGGTGGGGAAGCAGGTGTGATCCTGTCCTGAAAGTCACTTCCACCATCCTCTGAGGCAAATCTGGGAAAGGACCAGCCTTCTGTGGGGTCAGATCAGCCCTGCATGAGTAAGGCTTGCAAGAATCCACACCCGGCTGGATTAACTGCCCACAGAAATCCTTCCCGGAAGGGACTGTCCTCTCGTGAGCTAGGGAGACAGATTAAGGAGCCTTTGGGATGTCTCTGGAAGGCAGCCAACAAACCCGGAGCTGTTGTCACCACAAACCCAGCTGGGAGCTCATCAGATGGCTCAACCTGAATGCATTGTGACACACAGTGGTAGGGGTGAGACCCTAGGCCCTCTGGCCACTCTAGCTGCCTGATTCCTTGCTGGTCCCCAGAGGGCTCTGCTCTCCCGCCTGCAGCCTGGGCCCCTCTTTCAGAACTGACTCTCCTCTACCAGCCCTTGACCAGCATCCCCCAACCCTCCACAGGCTCAAGGAGGTCTCCCACTAAGTGACCCCTCTCTAGGGAGCCTCCCTGCACCCTCCTTCCCAGACAGAGACACCCTCCCCTACTGGTCCTGGTGAATTGTTGATCATTAGCAGACCAGGCGCCCTGCTCTCTCCCCACTGCTCACCGCCCAGGGTGGTGGGCCAGGCAGCAGCAGCTTCTTGCTGGGCCGCTGCTCCTATGGTTTGTGACTGGCTCCACTTTTGACAGCATTGCTTATCTCCTCCACCCATACATCTAAATGTTTGCAGCTCAATCTCCTAAGGAACATCCCTCAAGCTGCCCATCAGTTTCAGCTGCTCTGAGGGACAGCCCCTTGCTCCCCGGGGCACCCCCAAGCACCCAACTACCAACACACCTTCCAACTTTGGGGATTCTTCATTAAGGGGTTTTCAAATGACATGGTGACAAACAGTCTGATTTTATTCTCATAAATTATTATTCCATTGTCAGAGCCACTTAAAAGGCACTTGGGGCTAATACCCTGGCTGGTGGCTCTGGGAAGCCCTGTGAGTGCGAGGAAAGAGAGGGGTATGGATCTGGGGTAGTCAACGAAGCCTGCAGGGAAGAGCGCATCTGACCTGGGACTTTAGTGATGGTGATGGACATTCTAAGCAGAGGGAACGACATGGGCAGGGTGGGGGAGGCTAAGGAAGGATACAGCCCTGAGGAGCTTGCAGTTGGTGTACTCACCCTCCAAATGAGTGCCAAGAGCAGGGACTATGGGGCTGAAGCTCCTCAGAAGGCGTGGAGCCCATTCGCCTCATTCTAAAAGGGCAAGGCTGAGACCCAGAGAGGGCGAGGTCCCAAGCCAAAGCCAGGCAGAATCTTAGGGTCTCCTCTAGTCGGGAGCTCTGTCCGTGGCTTCAGGGCCCATGCCGCAGCCCCCTCTCTCCTTCCACCTGCAGTCCCTTGGCCCTGGGCTCTGCGTCCACCCCTTTGTCAGGAGGAGGCAGCCCCAGCTGACACCCCACACCCGATGCCTGTTACATCCCTGCCTCCACACAGCCTGCGCCCCTGCTGCAGCCTGACCGCCTCTAATGGGATTGCAGATTCCTGGTGAAACAGATGAGGGTTAATTCCTCTGGTTTTAAAGACTAGGCCAGGCTACAAGAAACGGCATAAAGAACCTTTCTCTGAAACTCTGTGGTGGCGATCTTAATAGCCCTGGCCTCTGTTCAGCACACTCGGGTTCTCCACTGCTTTCCCAAATACTCTCTGGACAGAATTTTGCACTAGCCTGGAAACAGATGCTATTACTATTTCTCTGGGTGGGGAAACTGAGACACAGTGAGATGGAACGCCTCATCCAGGGTTTATAGCTAGTAAGTAACAGAACTGGGTCTTGAATACAGACGCCTCGGGCTCTGGATCTTTAGAAACAACAGGTGAGGACAGCTCATGGTCGAGGACAGCGTAAGCTTAGGGCCCTGAAGGATGTGCATCTTCCCCTAGCTTTGCAGCAGGTGGTGGCCTGGCTCAGGGTTGAAGTCGGGTCTCTGAACTCAAAGCTACGTTCCCCACAGCGCTAGGTACCTACGGCCCCATCCACCTGTCCTTGAGTGGAAACTGAATTCCTACCATGGAGTCCTGGAGTCCCAGTCTCCCTTTCAATGACATGAAGGGAGGGATCTGAGGGCAATTGGGATGAGTCCCCACGATTAGCGTAGGTGAAGCAAACAGAACAGGCCTGGTGCAGCTGCGCACTGACTTCTCACCCTCCCTGGGTTCTTCTTGTTGAGTGGTATATTAATAGTCCTTACTCCTTAGGATTGGTGTTAGGATTAAATATGCTAATAAAGTAATGTGCTTCTAGAATGATACCTGGTGCCCAGTAGCTGTCTGATTAACATTGGCTATTAGTGGCGTCTTACCGCCTTGCTTTCTGTTCCTTCTGGGATGAAGTGGGGGAAAGAATCAAACCAACCAAGAGATGCTACTCTTCTTCCTCCCATCAGTTCACTGTTAAAGAGGAGCTCTCAGCTGTGAGGCTCAACTCCCAGACCACATGGCCTGCTCTAATTTCCCAGGCCCTAATCTGCTCCCTTGTACCTAATGATGCAGCTGGTAATAGGATTGTGGCTTCCCTCTGGGGCGGCCACCCAGGCCATGGCCGTGGGGCCAGCAACTGGTGCTTAGCAATTCCCACCACCTGCGTGCTGAGGAGCCAGTGTCCCAGCCCAGCCTCCGTGTCCTTGGCCAGTGTTCCATGCATGGAATGGTGCTGTGCCCCGTGCCAGAAGGTGCAGCTCACCATGGTGCTAGGTGCCATCCTGGTGCGAGGGAGAGACGTGTGCAGGCGGAACGGGCTGCTCATCCTGTCTGTGCTGTCTGTCATCGTGGGCTGCCTTCTCGGCTTCTTCCTGAGGACCCGGCACCTCTCTCCACAGGTCAGCCACCCAGAGCACCTCAAGGTCCCTGTTAGGAGGCCTGCAGAGGCCTGAGGGATCTGGGGCTCCCATGATATGGTAGCCAGTGGGTCACTCCTCCTCTCTGGGTCCCAGTTTTCTCCTCTTTAACATGCGTGTGATAAATGCTTGGCAGGACTAGAGTGAGACACCAACCAAATGGCAGGTGAAGGATAACCTGGCAAGGCCAGGTGACTGGGAGGCAAGGACACTATGTCAGGATAACTGCAGGACTAAGTGCTGTGGTAGAGGAGAGAGTGGGGTCACTCAAGAGCTCAGAGATCAGTTCTGACAGGTGGCTCAATGACCAGAGGTCCAGCAAGGGGTTTGTCAACCGAGTAACAGCAGGAGCAAGGCACGGGGCTGTGGAGGGTTTCAGGCGAGTGGTTGCTAGTACCTAAGGTGGGAGGCAGGGGCCAGAGTGCAGGGGCCAGCAAGCTCGAAGGCTTCACCACTAGACATGGCCTTGGGGCAAGCATGAGAAGCTTTTAAACTGGGAAGTGAACTGGCGAGATCTGAGCTTTGGAGATCCCCAGGTGCTGGCGGAGGATGGGGCAGTATGGGGCAGGAAGGGGCTGGGGGAGCAGCTGTAGGCGTGAGGCCTGATATTGGGATGAAAGGGGCAGATGTGAGAACTGTTCCTAACAGCAGAGCTCTGGGATGCAGCAACTGACTGGAGGAGGGGTTGGGAGACAGGAGCAAGGCAGGCCCCGGGCAGGCACCTGCACCATGAAGCTACATTGGCCAGGTCCCCTTCCCTCTCAGCCCTCATCTCCTGTGAGAGAGGGGGACACTCACACGGTGTTAGAGAAGTGATTCTTACATTTGTCCACACAGTAAGGAAGACTGAATACCATTGTGACAGGTGTCAAGACTTCCCGAGAGGACAAACAGGACTCAGTATCAAAAACAGCAAAGACAGCTGGGGATGTATAGCAGAGGGAGGGTGCCTGGACGGGAAATTGCTAAGAGGAGACAGCTACCCAGAGAAGGGGGCGAGGAATTTTAAGGGTACAGGAATTCTCACTAAGCTGACTTAGCAGGATTTTTGTGAAAACTGCACTCTGCAAGTTGAAGAAAAGGTCCAAGGATGAGGCCTCAGTGAAAAGAGGGCCCAGAGGAGCCTGTGTACAGTTTGGTTAAGGAGAGAGTTATCATCGAGGGGCTCCTGGAAGATTCCTGATAAATTTCCTCTTCCTGCAGCACACTGATACCTAATACTATCTCTATACCTAAGGACCCAGGCATCGATTTGTCTTCCATTAAAAGGTAAATGCCAGCTGGGCACAGTGGCACACCCCTGCAGTGATGACTCAGGAGGTTGAGGCAGGAAGAGCGCATGTTTAAGTCCAGCCTCGGCTGCTTAGTGAGACCCTGTCTGAAAAAGTAAAAAGGGCTGGGGATGCAGCTCAGTGGTAAAGCACCCCTGGGTTCAATCCCCTGTACCAAAAAGAAGAAGAAAGAAAGAGAGAGAGAGAGAAGAAAAGAAAAAAGGAAGGAAGGAAGAAAGGCAGAAGGGGGAAGATTCCCCCTTTGGGCACTGGGCCATTGTCATAGAACAATCCAGTCAACCTCAAGAAGTTACTGAGCACTCCAGAAGCACAGGAACCTGAACTTTGACTCTGCTAGTAAATGGCTAGGCAAAAACCTTTTCTCTCTGGCCAGACTCCCTGGCTGTCAATGGAGTTGGCGGCAGTCTATGTCTTCTAGAATTGAATTATTATGAGAAATTAACAAGATTCACCAACATCCAGCATACAGTAAGTACCTACTGAAGTTTATTTCACCTTTCCTCGCTCATCTACCTGTCGAAGTCCTGCCTACATCAGGAACCACCCCATATTCTGTATCTTCTAAAGGGTCTTCCAGAACTGTCCATCCCAAGTATAGTCTCATTCTGGGATCACACCTTTGCAGCCTTGTCCACGGCAACCCAGCTGCTGGCTGCCTCCCTCCTTAGAGCCATAGATGTCTCTTTACCCCACCAGGCTGCAAATTTTCAAACAACACCTGGGTTTTCTCCAACCAAAATGTGAGCCACGAGCAGCGTTAGGCACAGAGTTGAGGTTCTCTTGGTGTTAATGGCCAATGGCACAATCTTCAATCTGCTCTCTTTGATTTTCCTCAGCAATAAATGCATGTTTGCTGAAGGAAGATTATTTTGTGAAAACAAATTGGAATGTCTATTATTGAAAGCCAAACCCATCAGGGGCCTCCTATGCCAGAGCTACTTCCCCATCTGTTTGGACATGTAAATGTGCTCCGGTCTGCATTAACCTGCCAGATAAACTGAAGGAAGGATGTAGAGAACAATTATTTGGCAGGAATTGGCTTTCTTAGCATCTGACTTTGAAATCCAGGATTTCTGTTTGATCTCTTTGCTTGTGTCTCAGAAACTAAACCAGACTAATTTTGTAAGCTTATGAAACAGGCAAAAATTAAAAACAATGTGGAACATGGTAGAATGTTTTATTTGTGGAAAGAGACCTACAAAATTGTACAATTTTATCTTTGGATATGAATAGCTCATTAAAAAACATAGACTGTTTTGAGATTTCCAGTTAAACCAGGGGGAATTATGATCACATCCATTTTCCTCTCCTTTCTGGAAATCCACTGAAATTATAATAATGGAATTTTTAGAAGATTTAAGCCACTAAAATTGAAGGAAGTATAAAAAGGAGATAGCTGAGAAAGAAAGTTGAGAGACTACAACAAAGTAAGTGATGTAAGAAGAGGATGGAGTTGAATTATCTCATTTAGTAAAGAGCAGAAAGCTGAAGTTTAATTTAGTCTGCAGAAGAGGAGACCTAGAAGGTTGGCTTGCAGAGCTCCAGAGATGCTCTGGAGTTGGAAGTGCAGTGTGTCCTAGGTCCTGGTGAGGCATGGGGTTGAGAGCAGGGACATTGGCTGGAATTTTGTAATTCGAGTAGTTAGAGGCCCAGGGGCCTCCCAGTTCACATGGCTTGAGGATTGCTCATCCTCCATCTCTACTTCCTGCCTGTCCAAAGAACTAGAGAAGCTTGACTTAGGGACATATAACCACCTGCTCGCGTTGGGGGAAAGGGACAGCTGTGAGGCTCAGGATTCAAATTAATTAGCAGACGCCTGCATTCTGGGTGTGGAGTCCCCAGCATGGCTTCAAGTCCCGTGGGCTTAGTCACAGTCTCCTTCCACAAAGGTGGAGAGAGAACTCTCACTGAAGCCTTGGAGGAAAGGTCTCCAAATCCTGCTAGTAAGGACTCAGCCTACCATTCTACTACCCCCAGTGAAGAAGCCAGGTCATACCCTCTGCCCTGTCCCCAAAGGCCAATCAGTTGACAAGGCCCACTCATACACCAAAGGTTAGAGCTTCACAGTTACATGAGCAGAAAGCCAGAGTCACCAGAAATCTGAGGAAAACCACAAATGTGAAGGAAACTAAACAAAGAGAAAAAACTTTTCTCAAAAGAAAAACAGAGACAATGCAGGGAGTAGAACAAAAATTTTGAAATCTTTTCTTAAGATCTTTAGTGATATGAGAGAAGATATAGTTATCATAAAACCAACCTGGACGTGGGGCCTGGGGGTGTAGCTCCATTGGTAGAGTGTGTTTCTCATACACCTAGCATCCGGGGTTCAACCCCAAACACCACAAAAACAAATAGGCAAAAAAGCAGAATGGGATGAAAAAATGGGTTGAAAAAATCAACCAGAGAATAAAAAAGAGCTTTTGGAAATCAAAAATAGAAGAACCAAAATAAAAATGTCAATGGTTGGGATGCAGTTGTAGAAATCGCCCAGAAAGTAAAACAAAAAGGTAAAGATAGAAAAAGAAAACAGAAGAAAAGTGGAATGCCCAACATCCAACTATCCAATACCAGCTTTAAAGAGAGTTGATTGAAACAAAATGGAGGAGAGAACAAAATTGCAGAATCCTAAGGTGTTTCTCAGTGAAAAACAAGCAGCACAAGCAAGAAACAGAAGAAAAGAAAATTCCATCCTATACTACGCACATCACCATGAAATTACTGAAAAGTGAAGATACGCAGATAGTCCTTAAATAGCTCCAAGGTCTCATGTAAGGAACAGGACATAACAATGGCTTTGAACATTTTAAGCAACATTGGAAGTTAAAGACAAAGGGGAAATGCTTTCAAAATTGGAAGGGGAAATTATTTTCGACTAAGAATCTTACATATGATCAGACTTCATGTGAGCTCTCAGAAGTTTCCCTCCCATTCAACCATTCTCAGAAAGTTACCTAAGGAGATGTTCCATCAAAACAAGAAAGTCGGGGCTGGAGCCGTGGCTTGGCGGTTATGGCGCTTGCCTGGCATGCGCAAGTACGCAGGTTCGAACCCCAGCACCACGCATACAGCAAAGGGCTGGAGCAATGAAAGCCACTTGAAAAACTAAATAAAATTGGTTCTCTCTCTCTCTCTCTCTCTCTCTCACTGTCCCTCCCTCTGTAAAATAAATAAACAAACAAACCAATAAAATAAGGAATATAGGAAACAGGGAACCTATACAGGATAAAGACCCAGAATGACAACTAGAAGAGCCCCATGACAGCCCCCGGGGTCTAGAAAGCAGGCTGTCCAAACTGGAACAGGACGATAGTGAGCTGTTGGACTGAGGTAGAGTAGTAAAAGAAACAGGCACCTGAGTGTGTAGAAAATGGTATTATTAGACATTTTAATAGATAAGTTTAAACATCTGGAAGAGATCAATTCATGGTTCATAAAAAACAGAGCAAATGTAAAATCAGTCAATTAACTTCAGAGGAAAAATGAAGACTGTGCACATGAGAAGGCCTGGCTGTGGCACATTACTTAGCTCAGCAGTGAACGTATTTGATGGTCAAATGTTGTAATCCTCAACTACTGATTCATCTGAGAATGGGCATACATATAATCGTGAAATGGAAAGAGGAAAAAGGAGAAGGGACAACATCCTCATGAATCATGACAGGAAGTTCACAGACGTCTAAACTGGCAATGTAAGAAGGAGCATTGTGACCACACTCTCCAGAAAGAGTAACACTAGGGGAAGCAGAGAAGTTGAGGGTGTTCCCGCCCGGGAAGTTGGGGGATAGAGATAGAGAGGTAAGGAAGGGGTTACCTTTTTATCATTAGAGCATGATTCTATTTATAGAAAAAATATATGGATTACTGTTCATTTAAAATATATAGATGTGACACATATACTTATTTAAAAAGCAGATTTTTCAGGTGCAATGGAAATAATAGTAGACTAGAACCAGGAAGCCTGATTCTCCATCCTGCTCTGTCAATCCCTGAACAAGTCACCTCCCCTCCTGGGTCAGCTTCCTCCCCTACAAAATGAGTGGGCTGGATGAGAGACTTTAAAGCCAAAATTCTATGATTAGGGGCTTTTTAAAAGCATCAGACCATTAACAGATCATTAGGTTTGGCACTGATTTTCTTTTTTTCTTTTTTTTTTTTTTTTTAGAAATAGTTGCAAACACAAAACTATAATCTGGATGGTGTTTGAAAGTCCATTTGCCTGCCTTCCCCACAGCCACTCTCTCTGGAGAAAGGGGCTGCAAGCCAGGTTGCTAGAAATAGCAAAACTGAATTAAATTTAAACCTCAGAAACAGCACACCCAGTTAAGTTAGATTTTCAGATAAACAAATCATTTTATAGAACAAGTAAAGAAAGGATTATCTGTTATTATCTCAAAGTCAAATTTAACTGGACTTGGTGCTCCCCACTGCATCTGCTATGGGGATCTGCTCCTGTGACCTATCATCAGGAGACAGCTGACAGGGCAAGGATTTGGGACCCTGGAAAGATTTGGAGATAGGCCTGCACCAGCAGCTGATAAAAGGGCAGAGGTAAGAACTCTACTCAATGGAGACTCTATACCAATTGGTGCCTCACCATCCAATGCGGTCCTCTCTCAGCATTTTATTTATTTATTTAACATTTTTTTCCTAAAGAGAGAGAGAGAGAGAGAGAGAATCATAGGTTATCATAGGTTTTTTTTTAATTAAAGAAAGAGGGACAGTGAGAGAGGAAGAGAAAGAGAGAATCAATTTTATTTAGTTTTTCATGTGGCTTTCATTGCTCCAACACTTTGTTGTGTATGTGGTGCTGGGGTTTGAACCCGTGGACTCACACATGCAAGGCAAGCACTGTAACCACTGAGCTGTCACTCCAGCCCCCATAGGTTTGTTTTTTTTTTTAAATCTGGTTTTTGTTTCTCTGACACTCAGTTGTGTATGTGATGCTGGGGTTTGAACCTGGGTCCTTGAGCATGCCAGGCCAGCGCAGTAACCCCTGAGCCACTGCCCCAGCCCCCTCTCTCAGCATTTTAGAGGGAAAGGCTAGAGAATGCACCAGCACACGTGGATTACCTTTCTTGCGAGAAGGCAGTAATCTGCTTTTAAGTCATTCTTCTGGTAAACTAGGCTGGGAGCTTGGGCAGAAACCATTCCTAAATTCTATTTGGGTCTCCAGTGTGGTGCCCGGCACGGTGTGTTTGCAGGAACGATGCTCAGCCCTGCCCTTTGCCACTTACCTTCTGCTGTTGGAGATGACTCCACAGCATGGGCTGGACAGGCCGGTGGTGGGTGCCGGACTGCTGTTATTTACTGCAGGTGCTGAACGCTTGCTCTCAATGCTGCTGAGTGCTTTATGCACATTCTCTCAGTAACCCCTGAGGTCGCTGTTATCCTCTCAGGGGGAAACTCAGGTAGAGTCACGTGGTTAAGGCCGCACAGCTGGTTATGAACGGGAGTTGCAGGTTCATTTGGCTCCAAAGCCCACTCTTTCTCCCTGGACTCTGCAGCCCATGTGCTAGAAAGGAGGCTGCAGATGAGATCGTGCTTTGCAGATGGCAAAGAACTGAGCAACTGGGAAGTCTGGGGCACCTGCCATAACCCCAGCTCTTGCTTTGTTTTCAGGAAATTAGTTACTTCCAGTTCCCTGGCGAACTCTTGATGAGGATGTTGAAGATGCTGATCCTACCATTGGTGGTCTCCAGGTGAGAGGCAGGTGGGGAGTGGGAGGGGTTCTGTCCCCAGGACACAGCCTCCTGGCTCCCCTGCTGTTGAGGAGTGAGCCAGGTTCTCTACCCTCTCCTTGCTCCCAGGCCAGGGGCACTGAGATGGCACTTGGTGCTCCCTGCAGGGAGGCTCTTGCAGACAGCATTCAGGTCTCTCAGGACTTCAGCTCTGCTAAAAAGCCACCTCCTCCAGGCCCCTCTGACTCCTCAGCCTGCTCGGGTTGTTGTCTCCTCTTTCTGCATCCTTGGAGTCATTCATGAAACAGGTGGATCTGTCAAGGTCATCAGTGACCTCCAGGTCTAACCTGGGGCTTTCACATACCACCCATGAGCCCAGGGCTCTTGGGCGTAGGTGTGTAAGCTGCATACTTGATTCACCAGCCCCCTATTTGACACCTCCACATGGATGTTTCACAAGCATTTCCAGTTTAACATCATGAACTTGAGATTTTACCCAGCAAGCCGGTTCCTTCTGTTTTGCTGTCAGTAAACTCGGCTCCATGTGCCCAGGCCCTTGGCTTACCCCTTTCCTCACCCCCACAGCCAAGCAGCAGCCACTTGAGCTGATTCTGCTTTTTTTTTTCTTTTTAGGAGAGAATCAATTTTATTTAGTTTCTCATGTGGCTTTCATTGCTCTGACACTTCATTGTATACTTGGTGCTGGGGTTCGAAACCTCGCCCTCACGCATGCTGGGCAAGTGCTCTAACCACTGAGCAACCACTCCAGCCCTGATTTTGCCTCTTTAATTGAAAACAGCCCACTCCTCCCTGCAGGTCCAGGGCTCTCTTCAGTGTCCTGACTTCACAGTGACCTCACTTCAGTTCTTGCTCCCCTGACATCTGTCCTCAGAGTGCTCTCATGGAAAGCAGGATGAGCCCTGCCATTCACCTTCAGTAGCTTCCATGGCATTGAAACTAGGCCCTAAAATCATTGGCCTGGTCTAGGAAGCCCCACAGGATCTGCCCCTACCCACCCACCCCCACTTCATGACACTCCAGTCCTGAGGCCCTTTGGTGCCCTAGGCAGACTAGACCCTTCCCTAGCTCAGGATCTCCACACATGTTGTCCCTTCTGCCTGGAACATGTGAACCTCTTCCTCCTTCTCTTTCGTTAGATCTGGAGTTATATGTCGTCCCCTTAGAAAGGCCCTCCCTGCCCGTCCCCTGCACACACCCCATCCCACCCCCACTCTGCTCTGTTCTTTCTCGCCATGGCGTTTTCTGTGTTGTCCTTCATTGTGTATTCATATGTTTCTTTATTTGCCATTGGACAGTACGGTCAGCAACAGTCATCTGTTGTCATTCGATTCTGGCTGGTCAGCATCTAGCCAAGCACCTGGCACACAGTAGGTCCTCATGAAAACTTGTCTAATGAACTAGTTAGTGAATTGACAGTCATGCACTGTGCTTTTGAGTACTTGTCCCTGCAGACACAGATGTCCAGGCACTTGTCTGACCTCAAGGAACTCGCAGGCTGTGGGGGAGACGGGCGAGGAATGAAAGGTAGGAGCCCAGGACTCCCACCAGGCAGTGTCGCGCCCCTGTGCGGTTGACTCTCCTCACTGCCGGGGCGTCTTGCCTTACTCAGAACAGACACCATGGAGATGGAGAGTGGCCTCTGTCCCGGCTCTGCCACTTGATAGCTGTGTGCCCTAATGCAAGTCGCTTAGCTTACGGAGGAAAAGCCTGGGTGCTCGACTGTCCCCCATTGCCGTGTGATCTGGGGCAAGGCACTTGCCTGGGCTCCTGTGCTCCCTGAGACTGAGGGGTGGTCCAGCTCCCCCGAGCGCTGGCTCTCAGGCCTGGTCCCACTGCACCAGGCTGGAGTGCTTCCTCTTGGCTGGAACAGGAATGTGGTATTGACTTGAGAAAAGCCAGTGTGTTCACATATTTCATTTATTTATTATACAGTCTGGGCTGGTGCAGAGCAACCGTGTCACTGAAAAATGGAAGTGCTCTACCATTTTCCTACCGAGGGAGAATTAAACCTTCCTAGGGGAAGAATGACTCATTCCTGGGCCCCAAACTTTTTGTCCCTGAACCATTTGGTTCTCAAATGGGTCTATAACCCATCATTCATCCTCCACTGTTCCCTGAGCTTCTGTTCCTGCTGGTCCAGGGCTGGATGTCTGTCTCTGCTCTTAAGGAACACCCACTCTGGGTGGCTGTCACTCAGGGCATGACAAATTTCCAGAGCCCCTTTGAAAAATTTGTTTCAGGCCTCACCCTGGGCTTATTGCCTCAGAACTGCCAAGGAGCCCAAGCAGGGGTGTGTTTTTATGATAGTCTTGGGGTCCGTCCTCTGGCTGTGTAGCTAAGGAGCCCAGCATAAGAGCTGCTGCTCTTCCGGGCTCCACACTGCACCAGGAGTCAGGGCTTTCTGGGTGTAGTGGCCACAGGGCGGTGGGAGGGTACACACTCAGGCTCGTTTGCTTCTGGTTCTGTAGTGGCAAGTCTGGGCTCAGAGATTGGCACCCATGTCTGCTCCCACCTCGTCTCAGAACAACCTCTGTCGCCTCCCTGCACCAAACCCTAGAGACAGACTCTGTCCCTCCTGCTGAGCCCTGCCTCCAACACCCTTCCTTCTTTACTCAGTTCTAAGTCTCACCCTGTTCATGACCTACAAGCTCAAGTTTCCATCTGTGAAATCTTCCCACCCCCTCCTTATTTGTTGGCAACTATTCATGATAGCCTACGTCCGTCCGCTGCTGCTGATACTTGTAACCCTTGATGTGCCCAGTGTTGTTAGATAAATGAATCTGTGGTCAAGGTTGATGGACCTGATTACAGGGTCCAGGTGCCTTTTTTTTCTTTTTCTTTTTTTAAGAGAGAGAGAGAAAGAAAGAGAGAATCGATTTTATTCAGTCTTCCATGTGGCCTTTGTTGCTCCAACACTTGGTTTTGTACTAGGTGCTGGGGTTTGAACCCACATTCTTGCGCATGCCAGGCAAGCACCGTAACCACTGAGCCTCTGCTTCAGCCCCCAGGTGCCTTACAGTAGGAGCATCTATTTGAATAAGCAAATTAACATTCATAATTACCACTCTTCTTGCTGAACAAGAAAGGCCTTGCAGAAGGCGAGGGCCTGGGAGCATGACCCCCCTGCGGCAGGGTCACGTGTGAGACCCTGGGAGGGGATCAGGTTCTGCTCCACCTTGGTTTCACAGTGACCTCCTTTTGGTGGTCAGCATTGCTAGCTGATGTGAAAAGATGACAAGATGTAGAGCGCTGTGGCAGTAGCGGTGAGGTTGACAGGAGGGACAGTTTCGCCTTGGAGGACCTCGCCATTCTGTAGGGGGACAATCACAGAGACTCTTTGTTCTGGAGAAGGGAGGTCCCATGGGAGTGGGGTGGGGCCCACAGAGCTGGGTTGGAGCCCAGTTCTGTCACTTCCCCTAATCCAGCATCCTCTAACTCTTGGGCTTCTTTCTAGAATCTATTCCAACCCAGCCACTAGCCTGAGCCCCTTAGGTGTGTGCAGTACAGCAGGTGCCACCTGTCCCTGGCCAGCTGTGGCTGCATAGCCACCGTGAGGGAGGGGAGCAGGCTGCACAGGTGGGCACCCATGACCTGCAGGAGGTCCAGGACAAGAACAGGAGCTCTGGGGCTTGTTGCTAGATATGCCAACTTAACCAAGTCTCTGAGCACCATATGAAGACGTGACATATCTGAAGACCCAGCATAGCTCTGGGGACCTTATGGATGTTACATATTTGTTTTTCTAATTCATTAAAGCTTTTCTAAGGCCCAGGTGTTTCATGAAACCCTTCACCTGTTTCTGCTCTCAGCAGGCAGCCTTTGGGTGCTCCATTCATTCTTTATGGGGTTTGGCACTTATAGGTCACATAGGAATTCACCTCAACTGAGCCCCATGTGGGTGCTCCCTCACACCAATGCAGACCCACCTATGGCACTCCTTCCTCCTCACCTGCACCCACACACCTTGTCCATGGTAGCCTCCTCTCTCACCATGACAGGGTCACCTGGTACCCAGCACTCTCTGTGCCACGACAGTCAAAGCCTCTGCCTTGTCCACGAACTCCGTGTTCACTGCCTCTCGCCTCTTGCCCGCATGCTCCTGGAAGCCAGCAGCTTCCTGTCCCCCAGCCTGTGGACATTAACCACTTGTAAGGTTCATTAAGTTAACCACCTCCCCAGGGCTTGGGGAGTGAGCACCGTTAGGACCTTGGGCTCTTGGCCTTCTCCTAGCTGGTCTGTTCCCTCTCATCTCTCTCTCTCTCTCTCTCTCTCTCTCTCTGTTACCTATTGCTGTGTAACATTACCACAGACCTACTGATGTAAAACAACCCTCATTCATTACCTGGTGGATTTTGTGGGTAGCAAGCCCACGCCTCTCTGCAGTCCCCCATGGTCCCAGTCAAGATGTCAGCTGGCCTTTGTTCTCAGCTAGAGGCCCTGTCCTGGAAGAACCTACTTCCAAACTCCTTCAGGTTGTAGGCAGAGGCACGGTCCTTGCTGTTAGATTACTGTCAATAATAATGGTCACATATAGATTTAAATTCCTCTTTCACAAAGCACAATCTTTTAGAGACACACCCCACCTCAACACGACTGGGCCAGCCTGCAGGAACCGCCCAAGCCCTGCTCTCGGGAGAGGCGCAATAGCTAATAAATTCCCCCACTCCAGACCACCTATCTGCTGTTCTCTCCAGGCCTGGGAGCAGCCATACTGCTACCTCTCTTAATAAAATCTCTTGTCTTAGCTATCAGAGGTCTCTTTCCCGCGTGAGCATGTCCCACGATGATTCCCTCCTCCGTGCCCAACACTTCTTAATGGCTGCCAGCTGGAAGTCACCCTGGGGTGCTAGAGGCCACCTGTGATTCCCTGACTGCTGGCTCCCTTCACAGGCAGTTTGCAGCAGGGTCCTCCACTTCCTCAGGACTGGCAAGGCTCATTCTCCAGTCTTCTCAGGCCAAGTTTTATATAATATGATCATATGACTGACATCCTGTCATCTTTGTCATGACCTATTAGAAGCAAGTCACGGACCTGGCCACACTCAGGACAAGGACTATACAGGGCATGGGACCTTGGGCATAGCCGTATGGTTTGTCTACCTCTTTCTCGCTCTTCCTTCACCTTCTTTCTCTCTACTTCTGCCCCAGGCCAGCCAGAAATCCTGCCTTTGTCTTCCAAAGTCACTTCCACCTATGGTCTGTCTGTGGAGCGTGGGGTTGGGAGGGGAGGCACTCCTAGTCCAGGTGGCTCCTCAATAGATTTCTGAATAAGCACGGCTCCTTCCCCATAGAAAGAACTCTGAAAAATCAAACTGTATCTCTTTCATATGAGTTCTTGTGATCCAGCAGAGGGTCTGATCCGTAGTAGGTGCCTGACAAGTGTTTATTAGATGGGTGAAGAGCAGAACATCTGGAGCAGAGTTCAGAAAAAGTTTCCTATCCAGCATTTGAACTCACCCATGTAGGATGGTTAGGAGTTGTCCTTTAAATATTTTTTTAAATTTAAAGATGTGTTTGTACTTTTAAAAAATTATCTAAACAAATTATAAGCATTTTGGATAACAGAAAAAATTATTTCATCATTCCACAATCCAAATTCTCCCACTTGTATTATTATTAGTAGTAGTAGTATTACTTATAAATGTTGGTTCTTATTCTTAGTTCATAGATCCAGATGTCTTTGGTGATTAGTTCAGAAGCAACCTGGGCCCTGGAGCTGGTCAGCCAGTTCTCTGATGTTGGCCAGAGACAACCAAACAAACCAAATGCTAATGTATTCACTCACAGAGATGAATACACTTGCTGAGGAGGACAGATGTACACAACCTCTGCAGAGCATTTCCCCTGTGGGCTCCCCAAGCGGGAGCCCTCTGGTTAGATCTGTTTGCTGGCGGGACAATTTCATTGTTTGTTTGCAGAACCAGTGTGACTCCAGGGGTGCCACACTCTGTTCTTGTCTGAGGCCTCAGCTTCATTGCATGTGCATTTAACCCAAGTGAATTCAGTTCCATGTGCTCTGAAAAAGAGAGAAACTCATTTCAAGAGGAGACTCTTTCAAAGGGCTGTGCCCTGAGGAGCAGACCTGGGGACAAGGGTCTGCTTTGCCCTCAGCCTGTCTCACAGGGACTCAGGCTCTGTGCTCCTAGATCACACCCACACGTTGCTCCAGGTACAAGCAGCTCCCTGTTCCCCTGGAGATTCTGGGAAGTGCAGAGAAGTACACATTTATTTATTTATTGTCTTTTTTTTTTTTAAAGAGAGAGAGGGGGAGGATCAATTTCATTCAGTTTTTCATCTGGCCTTTGTTTCTCCAGCACTTAGCTGTGTACATGGTGCTGGGGTTTGAACCCCGGTCCTCGTGCATGCCAGGCAAGTGCTCCGACCGCTCAGCCACTGCTCCAGCCTGAGAAGTACACTTTTAGTGGGTGGCCTCTAAATGTCGACTGAAGGCTTCATCTGGTGTTCACCCAACAAGATGCAGCCATTCCAAGGCCAGGAGCAAATGTGTGGCAGCACTCACGGCACTGCCTCCGGAACGCCCGGCCGCTCAGGCCTCTCACAGGCGAGTTTAGTTGTGCTTGGGTTTTGCCTTACTTACTGACTGGAAAGCAGCGTGCGGCCCGTGGTCCAACTCCTCAGTACAAACAGGAAGCCCGGTGTCTCCCTGGAGGCCTCTACCACAGCGGCCACAGTCAGCTTAGTTCGTCCAAGGAAGTCTCCTTCCAGGGTCCGGTAGCTAAGAGAAGGGAGGTGTCTGCCCTGCCATGCTATGGCTTGGTTCCTTCTGCACAGCATCGCTGTGGATCACAGGTCCTGGAGGGCTGCTAGGGGTCTGCACACAGCCCCCAGGCGCATGTCCCTGCTCAGATCACAGGGAGGCCTGCTCTTGGTCCTAGGTTGCACCCCACCTACTCCATCATTGTTTCTCAAAGTAGCCCAAGATAAGCCCTGAGATTAGCTCCCTGGGAGCTGAGACCCAACTGGTTTTCTGTCCCTCAGGTTCACACTGAGGGCCTTTCTCGCCAGCAGACCTTGGTCCTGGGTGCTCTGGTATACACCAATGCTGACCTCAAACCCAGGAGCCCGGATTGGGCCTTGGCCTATTTCCTTTCAGAGGGCCTCTGCGTCCTTCGTGTAAATTGATGCACCTCTCTGTCACTCTGCAGATCTTCCATCAAATCATGAAAGAGTGTCCCTTGACCTGCATGGTGTGCACCTTCTCACCTTACATCTGCCATTTGAGAGATTCTTCTTGAAATGAAATTGGCTACAAGAGGACTGGCTGTCTCTATCTCTGAGAACAGAAACCTTGGACAGAATTTTAAAAATTCTCCATCATGTGACAATGACATAGATACTAAGAGTCTGATGGATAGGACCTGTCATAGCACTATTGTGTCCTTCAACCAGGGCTCCTCTCCCATAGGTGCTTAAATGGGCACCAAGTGGTTTGCCCCTCTGCTGTCTTCTCTGTTCTTCCCCTGCTGACTGATCCCTTGTCAATCACACCTTCTGCATTTAAGAAATCCAGTCTTTGGGGCCTAGGAGCCTTCTTTTCCCTTTCTCTTACCGTAAGAACATTTCTCACTGCTTAGATTCCTTTTGCTTTTAATTCACAGACTAGCCCTCTCCCCAAATACTGATAAATTTCTGTTCCTTCAGGTTCTTGGAGGATACATTACTGTTACTTCCACAAAAATAAACCTGCCTGTTGGTTTTTTTGGTGTTCATTCAACGTGTCGTAAGACTTTCCGCACTGCACCCTTGCCTTGGGAATCTGATTTTACTCTTCCACTCGGGGCTGGAGCAGAGTTTGCAGAGCCCTTTTCCCCCCACCTGATACCTAGGGTGCTGTTGGAGAGACTGCCAGGCCATCATTGTGCCCTGTGCCTCTGGGGTTCCCTCAGTTTCTGTTATTTACAACATTTTTAAAACAGACACAATACCAGCTGCAAATTTATAAGGCATAGCAGGTGCTCTGTGGGGTGTATGTGCGCCATGACAGCCCCTCTGGGGCTGGAGATTGTGTCCAACCTTTAGAATTCAGCTGAGCCTTATTTTCATATATCCCCAGACAAGAGCCACACAGGAACCAGGGGTGGCTAAACCCACATCTGGATCCTGCCAGAGCCTCCAATTCTCCACTTGCTTTTTGCCAAACCCTCCTCATTCTTCAATTTCTTAAACTAGGCATCGTCGAAGGAAAACTGAATCCATGTGTTTGTGATTCACTGGGGCTGAGCGTGGCAGTGTGTCTTGTTAGCTCCACATCCCAGCAAAGAAATGCAAGTGTGTGTGTGTGGGTTTGCAGGGGAATCTGGTGTGTGTCTGTATACATGTATATGGGCTGTATGCATGTTCCTGTGTATGTGTTGTTTTTCTTCCTATTTCTTATAGAATTTTAAACTGACTTGTCTGAGTCAGGAAATCATGTTTGGCTAAAGAATCTCCCCGCTCCCTTCTCCCCCTTGCTGAGGAACTCTAGTTTGGCAGAAAACTCCCAAACACCCACGTTCTGACTTCTTGGAGATGGTCCTGGGCCAAGCAGCCGTGGAAATCTGGTTTGGAAGCCAGTGTGCAGGGCAGCTGCCCCGGGCTCCCTGGGACAGTCTGTGGGTGGGAGGGAGGCAGGAGGTGTGGGCAGCCAAGGGCCCAAATCTGGTGTGGCCTGTACTTCTAAACTCTGCCCTCAAGTCATGGGCAGCCATTCTTAGCAGAACTCTGGGGAGCTTTCTGATGGGAGCCCTAGGGAGCTGTCTTTGGCCCTCTTGCCCAGTCAGCTGAGAACCTTACTCATCAAAAGGAAAACATGGCCTGAAACATGGCCCAGCTGTGGGCTGCGGGTGGGTCAGACCTTAGCCTGGTGACTCTGAACATCTCCACCAGTCCAAGCTGCTTCTTCCCTTTCCAGTTAAAGACCTCCTCCTCCTCCAAGAATCCATTCACAGTCACCTCTGAGAAGCTTGGCCCAGCTCCCAGGTGAGCCAACCCCTGCTCTGTCCTCTCTCAGTCACAGCCACCACCAGGGACTTTGTATGGTCCAACTGTAGGTTTCATCACCCACTGGACAGAGCTCCTGGGGACCACAAACCCACCACCTTCATTTTTAGGACCCCAAGGCACCCAGAGAAAGTGGTGACCATGGATGGGATAGGAACATGTATCAGGGTCTGGGGAAATGGGTGGGTTTTATTGTTGTTGTGGTTGTTTTTGGTGTGGGGAATGAACCCAGGGGCATTTAACCACTGAGCCACATCCGTAACCCTTTTTATTTTTTATTTTGAGACAGGGTCTTGCTAAGTTGCTCAGGGCCTCACTAAGTTGCTGCGGCTGGCTTTGAACTTGCAATCCTCCTGTCTTAGCCTCTGGAGTTGTTGGGATTACAGGAGTGTGCCACTGTGCCCAGTTTATGGGTGGGTTTTGAAAAAGCTCCTACACCCTTCCGTGGAGAACCACTGCCTAAGGAAAGCCTCATCCAGCAGTCCCTGCCTGAAGAGTTGAGGTGGATGCCAGGAGCCCCACTGGTGAAGCGAAGGGCAGAGTCCTGTGTTCCCAGGTGCATGGGGCCTGGCCTTCCCTTCCCTTGGAATCGCCTCCCTAACCTTGGCCTAGTCATGACCAGCCTGTCAGGTGTGCCTAGGAAATCCCTACCCATGGTAGACATCAGTGAGTGTGGTAGTTGTCCTTAGAGACACTGCCCCTTATACCTGATGTTCTTTGTCACATGGGAAAGAAAGGGGTAGGAGGTCAGCTCACACAGTTGGGAACTGCACTAGACCCTTCATGGCAGGAAATGGCTGAGAAGGATTGGTGGTCAGACATGAGCTCTGTGAGGGCTGCAGCTGCAGGCTTTTTAACAGCCTAACCAGCCCACAGAGGCAGGGTGGGCTCAGGAGGTAGTGGGCCTTTTGTCCTCTGAGGTGTGTGTGCAGAGGTGGTAGAAAATTTTCTGCCTTCCCAAGGGGTGTTCCAGGACCCAAAGGCCCACATTTTAGCAAACTGGAGTCAGGGCATCCGGCCTCAGGTCTTCGAAGGATTTGGCTTGGGGGTAGGGGTGTGGCAGAGCCATCTGGGAAGTGTAAGTGGTGCTAACGTGGCACTTGCTGTCAGCCGCTGGGCCTGTCATCTGCTCAGGGAGAGAAGTAACCCAGGATGCTTGGAAGGGCTGAGGGGAACCTTCTTGCCCAGAGCCCCCCTTCCCCATCCACCTCAAATGCTTCCTGGCCTGTAGACTCCGCAGCAGTGTCCCAGGGGCCAGCGTGGGAAAGCCTCTGTGACTGGGCCAGCTGAGATGGGAATGCAGGGACTTGGTGCAGGAGCTCAGACTCCTCCTTGCCCCTCAGGTCTCCCAGAGGCAAGATGTTGGGCCTAGGAGGTGCTAGCAGACCAGGGTACTGTGACTTGGCCAAGTCGTTTGCCCACCCTCGGTGCCTGGGAGCTCACTCCTCAAGCAGCTTCTCCAGGGCAGCACAGTGAGGCTAGACTGTGACTCCTGGTGCCCAGACAAGACCGCAAGGCTCCTCCACCATTCCTAAGCTGCTGTGTTCCAGGCTCCACAGTGCTGCCCTCAGCAGCTCCCCCTAGGCCTGTGACCCGGTCATCTGCCACCTACCAAATAGTCACCCTCTATGGGACACAGAGCCCTTCCCTATGCTTTTTCTAGAGTGTCTGAACCTCAGAGCAGGCCCATGGCGTCCTTGATGAGTCACCAGGCTTCTGGCCCCACAGGCTGAGGGCCCACAGCCCTTTGGTGGCTTCATGTTCCAGGTGACTCACCAGGCTGCCGGCAAACAAAACCGCACAGTCGCCTGTTCATGTGCTGCTGCGGCTCAGCCTTCCCCTCACCCCAGCACTGTGTTCTCCAGGCTGTTGAAGCCAAGGCCAGTCAGAGTGTCTGTACAGTCGCATCATGTCAGAATTGGCCTGTGGTCCCAGCCTGCTGTGGTCCCTCATCTGACACATTAGCTGCTCCTCCCAGCTTCCTGTGCTCTTTAAATCTGACCCACATGCTGTTGGCAGCCTTGGCCAAGTCATTGATAAAAATGACCAGGAAGGAGAGGCCTGAAAGTAGAGCATTCCTCCAGAGACCCTGCCGACTGCCTGCAATAGTCCCCCAGCTTCTGTCTCCTTACCAACCCCCCATCTGTTGCTGGGAGTCCTGGTGCCAACTGCCTCAGTGTCACACAGACTCACAATGTTGGGCCACTCCCAAACTTGGCCAGGGGACCAAAGCTAGCTCAGATGACTGGTTCTCCGGGAGCCTACGATGGATGCTCACAATCACCAGAGCTCACAAACTGTCCTCTTATCAGTCGGATCCCAAATATCCCCCTGGTTTAACATCTCACACATTAGCGCACCTGCACCCAGGCCTAACCCAGGTGCTGAGGCCCTAAAGCTAAACCAGATCCAGTCCTGCCCTGGGGAGCTCCCAGTCTGTAGGCTAGGTGGTCACAGAACAGTGACAACACAGGGAACACAAACAATTAAAACACATTGTGTGTTTACTGTGTACCAGGCACTATTGTAAACAGGATTGGCTCTCATGATAAAGCATCATTGTCCATTAAGGCACTGGAAACTAAGGCACGCAGAGGCTTTGTCCCTCTGGCCAGTAAGCCACGCCCAGGAGCTTCCCAGCCTAGCCTGGGGCTCAGCCAGGCCTTCAGAGGATAGCGGTGCTGCAACATGAGAGGTGTGCAGCAGGAGAGGACAGGAAGCGAAGGGCAGGGAGGCAGGGCAAGGGGACAATGTCTCCTCCATCTCCCCTATTCACCCCACGCTCCTACCCTGCCAGCTTATCCTGTGCCAGACTCCAGGTCGGGCCCTGGGGATTTGGAGTAAGCACACTGTCACAGTGTCCTGTGACAGCCTAGAAAGCACAGGTGCCAGGGGAAGTGACCAAGAAGGCAGTCATCAAAGAAGGCCTCCCAGAGAAAGCGGTGTCTAAGCTGACCTTGGAAAAGGCCCGTGGAAATATCCAGGCTGGAGAAATAGGGGCAGCTCTTCTCTGTAACCAGCCCTTGGGCAAATGGTAGAAGATGGGGTCACAATCCCACCTGGGGGTGAGAGCCAGGTGAAGTCGCTAAGCAGCCTTTTCTCCCTACCCCGGGAGCCCAGCAGACATGGCCTCCCTTCCCCCAGCCCCTGCAAGTGGAACAATTACCAGATTGAAACAGGCGGAGCCCTGGGAGCCTGGCCAGCTCCAGGGTGCCTCTGCAAGTCAGTGTCTCTCAGCACCACAATCTCTTGATCCCCAATCCCTGCGCTGAGCGGTAGTCAGATGGCTTAGGAGGGAGTTACAGGTCTCAGAGCTCCCAGAACTCTTCTCTGGGGCCCTTAGTGACCTCAGGGACTCCCAGGAGTATCCAGCCAAGCTTAGAGCAGGAGAGAAAAGGTTACTTGTTATCCCCACCACCCCCCATAAGTCACAGAGCCAGGAGGAACACTTGAGGTCCTCCTCATGGAACTCCCTGCTCTGTCTGGGTCTAGCATTCCAAGGTGATCATCTAGGCTCCACTTGGATATCTTCCAAGATGGGGAGCTCACCACCACAAATGCCACGGCTAGAGTCATGGGCAGGTCGTGAACCTGAGAATTGAACTAAAAAATATTATATGGACTAGATCATATTACAATTGTGGTCAGCCCAAATCAGACAACCCCAAACACCTTCCCCTCTAGGGGTTAAATCAAGTCTGTGCCACCAAGAAGCCCTCTGGGAGGGGAGAATCCTACCAGAATCCTCCCAGGATCCTCCCAGGGTTTGAATCAGAAATCCCCGTTCCAGTCTTGACTCTAGAACTTACCAGTCGGGCAGCCGAGTCAATTTCCCTTCACCTCCCAGAGCTCTGTCTTCTTTACCTGGGACTTAGATCCAAGCAGTACAATGTGACAGCTGCTAGGCAGAAGCAGCTTTTGAGCAATTGTGTGCAGTGAGAGCAACTGAGGAACTGATTTCTAAAGAGTTTTAAGTTAATTTTAATTAAAATTTAAAACATGAGCAATGTAAAAAAAATTATATTGATTATACGTTGAAATGAGAATATTCTGGATATACTGGGTTAAGGTTTTATTAAGATTAATTTTGCAAAACAGGAATTTCACCTGTTCCTTTTTACTTTTTAAATGTGACTACTACAACATTTTAAATGACAACTGTGGCTGGCCTTATGACTCTATAGGGCAGCATTGATTTAACAGGTTATTTAAGGATCGAAAGAGGTAGAGATTCAGGGTTTGGGGAACAGCAAATCTTCAGGCAAATTGTGGTTTCTGACTCTGCCACGTGCTGATGGGCTTGTGTTCTGTAGCACATAACAGATGCTCATTCTAGAAATTCTAGAGAGCATGGAAAAGATGAAAAACAGAATGCAAATTACCTGTGATCACACCACCCAAAGAAAATTACTGTTCAGTTTTCTTTCTGGAGTGTGTGTGTGTGTGGGTGGGCACGCATGCACACACACAAGTGCATCCATAGAGCCCAGTGCATACCCGCCCCCAGCCACCCATGTCCCCAGTTTATAGATTCTCAGAAAAGTCACTTTAACAGATTGTCTCTAAAAAGTCTTGGGCCTCAAGGAGCCCCGCTCTGGGAAGAACCCCCTAAAGGCCAAATTGCAGAACTTCCCGTCCTCTTTCTTGTTCCTATGAGTTCCAGAAATGGCACTGGTCACACGTGGTATCGGTGCCCTCCAATAAGTCCCCCTGCTCTTCTTGGCTGCTGCCATCATCTGAGGTCACCCTGGAACCACCAGCACCTACTTGGGGCGCAGCCTGCTCGGCCAGCTCTTGCCAGCAGCTCCCACCCACCTGGCCCTACCTTGCATCCTCTCCCTCCCCCAGCAGGAAAGCCCTTCCCTATTGGGGGTTGGGGAAGGAAGTTCCTTAGCAGAGCTGCTGGGGTCCCAGGTAACAGAATTCCTTCCATTTTCTCCATGATCCCTTTCCTTTCTGGAGGCCCCTGGGGCTGGGGGTGGGGGTCTTGTTCTGTCTAGAGCCTGCACGGCTCTCTCCCACATCTGCTTGTCCCTGTGTTGACACCCCCGCTGGGGGGCCCTTTATACCTTTCTGAAATCTGGTTTTCGATCGTGCCTCTACTGCACAGTCCCTCAAATAGGTCTCTACATGTCTTCCTTGTGAGTCGCAGAGGGGTCACTTGCCCCAGAGGCTCCAAGGGCTTCCTGCAGGCTACAACCCAGCTGGTAATTGCTTTTCCACTTTGCACTGATTTGGGAACATCTTCCAGTGATTCTACCCTTTGTAAAGGCTGCTTAGAACTCTGGCACAGGGACTTATTGTACGTTTTAATCTAAGATCCAAGGTTTTTGTTCTTATCGGGACCACTCCAGGGACCATCCTGGTGTATTTCACTTTGATATTTTTAAATCTAAGGAATCTTTAGGTCTCCTCAAACACCCAGCAAATCCTGCTAGACGAGATATGCTGAAGTGCTGCTAGGCCCTTGCTCCCCCTCTGTGTACTACCTTGGTGGCTGTCAGTCCCCCTTGGCCTGACATTCAAGGCCACTGCACTTCTGCACACATCTGTCTTTTCTGTCCCATTACTGTACTTCAAATGTGACCTGATCACTGACCACATTGAAGCACACTTTCCAGCCTTCCTGTTGCCTTCTGTTATCTCACTGCCCTGGGACATCTGCCCCATCTCTACATCTTCCTCTCCTCTAAGAACCAACACAAATACTACCTCCTCCAGGAAGCCCTTCCTGACTGTCCTAGCTGGAGTTAACCCTCATCCCCTAGAGAGACAGCCCTTCCTTACCACACTGATGCATCCCCCTTGTCCAGTGGTTACTTTGCCCCTGTGCCACAGGTCCTTGTTTGTAGAAGCTCCCTGAGGTCAGGAATAGGTGCTGATTTCTCTCTGTGGACATAGGGCATGACACAGAGTGGGCATGAATGAAAGAGGACAAGCCTGGAGTTGGGGCCTGAGTTCTGATCCCACTGGGCTGGTCCTTTCTCAAGGCCATAGCCTACCAGAAGTCTGAGCTGTTGGACTTGACTGCAGAGTGCTGCTGGGAGACAGGATCGCTTGGTTTGGGGTCAATGTGCTGGCTCGGGTCTGGGGGTAATCTCTCTCAGACAATGATTACCACAGCGCAATCCCATTATGAGCCCTTCGGGATTTCCATCTGAGACCCACCCTAAGCCCATCACTAGCATATGGCATTCTGGCAGGAGAGGATGACAGAGATTCTGAACTTTGATTCATTCACTCCTTCATTCAGCAACTGGCTACTGGGCCAGGCCTGGGCTGACTCTATGGACCCCGCATTAAGTCAGATCCCAGCCCAGCCTGGGAGGCACTTCCAGAAAATGTCAGCAATTCAGTGAGGTGGGGAATGCGGACAGAAAGAAGCACAGGGACTGGGGAAGGCCTGATAAAGGGCCCCATTGAGCCCGGTGATCAGGACAGGCTTCCTGGAGAAGGGGCCCTTGCCCTCTGTCTTTTTTTTTTTCCTTGAACTTTTCAAGTTTATTCTTATTTGACCATTTAGGCAGTTTATTGATTGCAAAGAATAGCCTAGAAGGATCTCTAATTATGTTAAGGAAACTAATAACAACTACTTTTTTCCTGCACATTTTTATTGGTGCACTGTGGTTGCGCACAGTGGTGGGATTTGTTGTTACGGATCAGCACACACACAACTGTGTCATGGAGCCCCAGCCTGAGACAGTGAGCAGGACAGCAGGGCTTAGGCTCGGGAAGGTCCTGCTGCCCTGGCCTCAGCCGGGCCTGGACAGTGCAGTCTGATAAGAGCACGGATGGGAGGGGATTATCTGCTCTTGTTTACATGATTAAAACCAGACGAATACTTCCTTATCTGAAAGAATGAAAGGGCTTTGGGGAAAAATCCTTTTGGCAGCAAAGCAAAGCACAAGCATTTCCTTAATTAATCTCTTGCCCTCTCCCTCTCCCACCCATGCCACACCCTGGCACCGGCCACATCTCTCCAGATTAGACCTGCACTAGTGGACAGGGTGGTCACGTGAGAGTGGCCAGCTGGGGGGAAGGAGCTGAGGGGCGAGAGACCCTCGAGCCCCCTCCATGTACCCTCCCTCCCCTGAGGGAGCTCCGGCCCAGGCGCCAACCCTAGATGGCCCAGTGCTGGAACTCACTTGCTTACTCAGTTCATTCAGCAGGGCTGTGGAACACATCAGCGTGGATTCCACTTGTGCTGGCACTAGGGTCTCAGGTTAGTCACACCTGTCCCTCTCATGTCATTCAATCCAGAAACAGGTAAACCGATGGTGACAACCAGGGTCTTGATAGAGGAGGCTGAGGGTAGGGGAAGCCCCAGAATGGGCTCCTAACTCTGGGGGAGTGGCAGGCAGTCTAAAATGACTTGCCCAGGAGGTAGAAGTTAGGCCAGAGAAGCATCTGAGAAGGGAACACCCAAAGCGAACAGTGTGCCCTAAGGCAAAGGTACAAACTGCTGGACTGGTGACCCCAGGCATCGAGGGGAGAGCAGAGTGGAAAGAGGCCAGGAGGAGCCACAGGACTGGATTAATGGGAGGAGGGCACCCTGGGCACAGCCAGGAGGGGCTGGACTGGGCACACCCGGGTGCCTGCCAGGGCGTGTGTGCCCCCCCACACCTTGATTCACCTCTTCCTCCCAGCTTGATGTCCGGCCTCGCCTCCTTGGACGCCAAGACCTCCAGCCGCCTGGGCATCCTCACCGTGGCATATTATCTGTGGACCACCTTCCTGGCTGTGGTCGTGGGAATCATCATGGTCTCCATCATTCACCCAGGCGGTGCAGCCCAGAAGGAGACGACAGAGCAGAGCGGGAAGCCTGTCATGAGCTCGGCAGACGCCCTGCTGGACCTCATCAGGTAACTTGCCACCCATGCCCTGCTGGGGACTCCACACCTGGCCAGGGGTGCCCTGCATGGCCTCCAGAGGGCAGGATAGGGCAGAGGCTGGGGGCTGCTGGGAGCAGGCATGGAGGTCCTGCAGAGGCTCTGACTGCCTGGTACCCTGAAGTCAAAGAGGAGCATGTCCCTGTCCCCCAGCTGGGGCTTCCTGCGGTGCTCATGCTGCTATCTGTCCCATCAGTCTACTCAGCTCCTATACCTACTGCTTGGTTGAAGCAGGGTCACTGAGGGCTTGCTGATCCTACCAGCAGCCATGAGCACCCAGTCTGCGAGGTGGAAGACCCGCAGGTACGAGTCTCCTCCTCTTTTCTAATAAAGAAAAGGTCTCCTTTACACAGCTGAAGACATGACGCTCAAAGAGTTGGTGTGAATTGTTCAGAGTTACCCAGCAGGTAGGTATAGGACCAGGATTCCACCCAGGCCTGTCCAACTCCCAGGACCATGCTTTTGGCCTCCATATGGGGCCACTACCTCCGCCACATCAGCTCTATTGACCACGTTCCATGGACCTGAGTCCTCATCCCCAGAAAAACATTGCAGACTCTGTGATAGAGTCACAAGGGACTCCTTCCTCCAGACTCCCTGAGGGCAGCCCCTCTCCAGTCCCTCACCACTGCCAGCTCTGTGCCAGGCCTGACCAGAAGACTCAGTCTCCACCCTTCCCTGGAGGAAAAATCAGTCTCCTAGAACAGAAAGACCCAGAAATAGGCAGGGACCATATGGGGGCTGGGTGCTGTGACAGTGTGGGAGCAAAGGGAAGTTTAATGAAGAGGATGGGGAGGGGGCCCTTCTTGGGGATGGCAGCCAGGAGAGAAGTGAAAGGTGATGCTGGGGAATTGGGTGGGGGTGACTTAAAGGTTCCCCCAAAGGCCACAGGAAGCAGATTTTAAACAGAGGAGCAATGTGATCCAATTCCGGAGTCTCTGGCTGCGAGGGTGGCTGTGAATGGGAGAAGGAGTAGGGTGGACTGAGAAGGTGGGGCCAGGGGCTGGCCATGGGATGGGGACTGTGCAGCAGCTCAGGGAGGTAATGACATCAGAAGGCAGAGGGTGAATGGAGGTGAGGGTGGAGGAGGTGGGTGTGCTCACTGTGAGGACCTGTTGGTTTGGCCTAAGTATTCAAACAGACAGCAGTGTGGTGGCCAAACCACAGGAGGGTGCCAGGGCAGGTGCAGCCCTCCCAGGGTAGATGCCAGTGGATCTCACTCAATCGTGCGGGCGAGTGTGAGTTGGAGACGGAGGTTTGGAAATTACCAGGGTTGAGGCCATAGGCGCCCTGATGGTGAGGGCCTCTCCCAGGACAATGTGAGTGTTCACAGAGGGGCTGGACAGCGCCTGTGGAAGCACACACAACTGGGCTTGACCCACCACCCCATTAAACTTGCCCTAGTCCCTCTCATTTCCCAGTCAATTTCAGAATAAGGAGTCCAGGCCTGTCTGAAATTAAAACCCCAGACTCATCCAATTTAAAGCTCTCCCTGTCCTCACCTTGAGGATGTGATTCAAGCTTGGGAAGTTGCGGGAGGAAGAGAGTCGTAGGGGTGCTGTTTCTCTTTATTGCTCTGCCTGCTCCTCTGCTGCCAGCACCAGGGCTCATGCAGTGGGGAGAGGGTGAGGAAGTGAGCTGCAAAGTCCTCTGCTGTGGGAGATGGGTAAGCTGCTGTGGGCTCCCTGATTGGGATTATTCTCGGGTATTTTGGTGGGTTCATTAGATCGCCAGCCAGGGAAATGCCTGTTCCATCTGGCTGCTTACCATACCCTACTCAGGCCCCACTTCTGGTTCAACCTTTCTGCCGGGGTCACCTCACCAATTGGGTGATGCTCTTGGGCAGGGTCTGTTCTGTAAAGGTCATATCTGGCCCTTGGGAAAGCATATATATTCTTGTTAGAAGTGCAGGCCTTTCCCAGGGCCTTTGGACATGAGTCAGGCACCAGCCCCTACATTCCTCAAATCCTGGGGGACATGAGCCAAGGTCTCTGAGTAGTTATCCTGGCTTAAGGCGAGGGAGAAGCATTCCTCTCCTTCCCCATGTGGGTAGGCACTAGTTTAGCATCTCTCCCTTTCTCTAAAGAAACTCTGACCCTCTATGTCAGTTAGTTACTGCTGTGTAACAAACCACCCAAGATTGGGGGGCTTGAAACGACCGCTGGGAGTCTACAGTAAGCTGGAAGAGTCTGCTGATTTTGACTGAGCTCACTCATGGTCTGCAGGAGGCCATTGACCCACTGGGGAACAGCTGTCTAGGATGGCCTTGGCTGGGATGGCTCAGTGGGGCTGTGTATGGTTAGCAGGCCAGTCTGGCTTCATTCTCGGGGCAACAGGATTCCAGGACAGAGCTTGCCTGGGCATCTTCTGAAGGTAGAGAAGCAAGAAAGGAAATAGAAACTTGTGTGTTCTCAAGCCTCTGCTTTTGGCAAGTCCATTAACATCATTTTGGCCAGAGAAAGTCACGTAGCCAAGCCCAGACTCAGGGTGGGAGAGGCGACTCTCCCTTCCCTCCCCTCACTCCAGCCACGCAGGCCTCTGTTGTTCTTCCGATGTCAAGAGTGTTCCTGTCTCGGTGCCATGGCTGCCTGTCTGGCTGACCTTGACTGGGGAAAGTTTGTGGCTCCTTCCTTCACTCCATTTATGTCTCTGCCCAGCGTCACCTTCAGCAGGTCCCTCTCCGTCTCCCCCACCCACTCTTCTTCTCTTAGCTTTGATTTCTGCACAGCCTCCATGACTACAGGCACTATCACAACCATGGATTTTTTTTCTTCTGTCGCCCCCGCTGGAGCATACAATTATGTGCCCCTTGAGATCAAATCATTACAGATCTGTTCCCTGCTCTGTCCCTGGAGCCTGGAATAGCACATGGCACCGAACAGGTACTCAGTGCCTGCTGAATGCCTACGTGGGACACAGGATTGTTAGTGGAGCAGAGGCGGAAGCCCGAATAGGAGCTGGAATTGCCCAGGAAAAGCACACCATTGCCAGGTGTCAAAGCCAAGCATGAGCCTCGGTCCAAAGGAACAGAAGTGGGGGCAGGAGAAGAACCAGCAGATCGGGTGTCCTGGCAGCCAAGGCAAGAGGAATTTTGAGAAGCCTCATTTCTAAGATCCATTATTTCTAGGATTTGGTGCCTATGACTCAACATTCCTTGGATTCTGTGATTCCAAACAGCTTTTCCACGTGGTAGAAGAAGTGGTGGGTGCTGGGGGAGCCCTGACCTCCCCCGCACTGCTTCCCCTGCTCCGGGGCTGCAGGGCTTTGGATTGGACACACGTGTCAAAATCAAATGTTCCAGAGCTGCTTCTCACATGGTGAAACTGATCCTTCTGCTTTGAGGCTTTTGCAAAACTGGGTGGTTGGGCATCACTGTCACCATTTCTTGGTCAGAAAGTAGGGCTGCAGGGAGGGATCACATGCTCCCTGGGGTGGGGAACCAGAACCTGGGAGTCTTGCGGTCTCATCTCAGCATTGCCAGTAATAAGCCACCGTGTGACCCAGACCAGGCCAGGCCCTCTCCACAGCTCATCTTCCCAGCGATATTCAAGATACTTCTAGTTCTGTGGTTCTACACACAATGGCTCACGGACAGTGAAGAGGCTGCAGGGAATGAGCCCATGCAGCAGGGCAGCTGACCTCCAGGACCTTGGATGATGAAAGGTTGGGGTTGGCTATTTGAGCTCAGCAAAGCTGGGGGTGGAGTGCAGCTTAGTGGTCAAGCCCTTTTCTAGCATGCCTGAGGCCCTGGGTTTGATCCCCAGCATAGCAAAATAAAAAAATAAAAAGGGTGTGGTGGGGAGCTGGTGAGGTTGGAAAGGATGAGCTGGAGAAGTGGATAGGATATGGGTGGAATGGACAGGATTTGGCATGGGGATACTCAGGGACCAGACATGATCACTCACACCCAAAGCAGCCCACCTTTAATAAGAACCTGCCCTGAGCAAAGGCACTGTAGTAGGAGCTGGGGGTAGGGGTAAATCCAAGTCCTTTCAAAGGGACTGTCCCCTATCTACAGATGAAAAGGGTGTGAGGAACACCACTCTGACCGTCATAGAGGATGTGCAGCTAATGGGGACATTGATAGTGGGGGGACTTGGGTCTCCTTACTCTTGCTCTGGCCCAGAGCAGGTGCCCGACAAATGTTGATGACTGAAAAAGAGAATGTATGACTGGAATAAGGACTTGGGTCCTGGGGACGGATATGACAAATGAAAAGTCAGAAAGATGTGGGGGCTGACTACACAGAGGAGAAGCCCCGCAGCCCACCTCCAAGGGTGCAAAGATTTGTGTCTGAGTCTCAAGATGATTCCAGAGGAATGCAGCAGGCTGTGTCCCTGGATGACCCGCCAAGACATGAATTCATTTCCCAGGGCTCCGAGTGGGGGCTCCAGAAAGCTGACGTCTAATCCCTGTGCAGCCTCACAGAAAAAAACCCACGCGGAACACTAATCAGAGCTGGCCCCTTTTTCTTCTTCTTCTTCTTCTTTTTTTTTTTTTTCCAATCTTATTAAAACACCACAGAGGTTGAGTAATGACTTGGCTGTATAGCTCCTGGTTACCATCTCAGGGACTGAATAAAGCTCTCAGAAGCTGTGTTTGAAAAGGAACGATCCCCAACATCCGGGTCTGGGTTGGAGACACGCAAATGGGGGCTAGTTTGGAACTGTCGCAGTGAGAACTTCCGCAGTTAACGAGGAGGGAAGCCTAGAGATGGACCTGGGCTTCGCCCACAGACGCGCAGGGAATGTGTGGGTATTTCTAGGCATGGCTGTTGTCTCCAGGCACATTCTTTCTTTTATGTAGTTGCCACCAGGAAAACAGGCCTCATGGGACAAACAGGAAGGACTCCCACAGATGTTCAAAGCCAAAAGAAAATGTTGAACATTTTCCCAATTAATAATCCAAAGTATAATTCTTTTTTTTTTTTTTTAGAAGAGAGAGGGACAATGAGAGAGAGAGAGAAAGAGAGAATCAACTTTATTTAGTCTTTCATCTGGTCTTTGTTGTTCTGACACTTCGCTGCGTATGTGGTGCTGGGGTTTGAACCCGGGTCCTTGCACATGACAGGCAAGCACCATAAACACTGAGCCACTGCTCCAGCCCCCTCAAAGTATAATTCTTGATTAAATCGACAGGGTAAGTTCACTGATGTTAGCATGAGCAAACATGTTAGTCAGGAACTGCTCTGCTGCTATTTAAGAGAAACCTGCAACAGCAGAGACCTCTAGGCCATTGATTCCTAGAGGGGATGATTCCTCTGGAATCATCTTGAGACACGAACACAAATCTTTGCACCCCTGGAGGTGTGCTGTGAGGCTGCTTCTTTGTAGTCAGCCCCCACATCTTTCTGACTTTTCATTTGTCATATCTGACCCAGATCTCAGGTCCCTATCCCAGTCAGACATTTTCTTTTTCAGTTGTCAACATTTGTCATTTTCTGCTGAATGGGTGGTCCAGTGGCCAGCAGCTCCCACACATCAGGATCTCACGCTTGGACGCCTGTTTGTCCTGCCAAGCTTGGTGCCCAGCTTTCATCATCAGTGTGTCTAATTCTAAATCATTCTGAGGTTAAAGGAGGTCATAAAGGCATGTATGCACTAGATAGAAAGTCCATTTGGTTTCTCCTGATCTTTCAAATGTTCTTTAGTTTCTTTCCAAGCTGAAGCGAACCTCCCCTTAAATTTCATTAGGAAACAACCTCTGATTAAATCACTTGAACCTCCTGGTGCTGTGCTTGAGAGAAATTTTCAAACTATTTAACAATCAGTGCACCCGGGAATCATCTGACTGGTCACAGATGGCCAGGGCACGGGGCTGGAGCGGTGGCTCAGCAGTTTCAGCTCTTGCCTGGCAAGCCCGAGGACCTGGGTTCAAACCCCAGGACCACATACACAACTAAGTGTTGGAGCAACTAAGGCCATGTGAAAAACTAAATAAAGTTGTTTCTCTCTTTCTCCATCTCTCTCACTGTCCCTCTCTCTTAAAAAAACAAATAAACAAACAAACAAAAAAAAAACCAGATGGCCCGGGCAGGTGGACCGTGTGCCCTGGCAGGCTGTGCACGTATTTCCCCAGCACTAACGCTGCCTCTGTGCTTCTGGTCTGCTTGATGTCATAAGGCTTTGCAGGCAGCTACCATTCCGGCGGCAGAGATCTGCTTATCGTGCAAGAAGAAAACATCATATTCAAGCTTCTGAGATCCTGGTTCCTGGCCTCATGCTTCTTCTTTCCCTTGTGACAAAGCTGAAATTCTTGGGGAAAGGGTAAATGGTGGTTGGGTCACAACATACTCATGACCAGCCTTCTGCCTCGGTAGTTCCTTTTTGACCCTCTTCCTCTGCCATATGTGTACTCTGAACCTGAATCTTAGCAGCAGTGAAAAAATTAGTTTCTCCTTCTAGCCATGGCTGCTGGGGAGTAGGTTTAAGAAATAGTGCACATTCATGTCCACGTGTCTAACTCCCTCCCTGTGTGTGTGAACTGAATCTTGAAAGAGAAGAGATTTGTCAAGAATGAGAGTGAGAGGGAGGGCGATCCAGGCGGACAGCAGAGTGAGTGTGTTGCACACGGCCTGTTTTTTGTTGTTTGTTTTGTTTAGCCAGTGCACGCTGGAACAAGAATCCTTGTTGATTTCAAATTGATTCCTAGAAGGGGATTAGAAAGAAATGAGTATCAATGCTTTTAAGGTTCTCGACATGAAATGCTAGGTTGCTTTGGAGACAGGTGGCTGCCAGATCCACCTGAGGGTGCCCATCTCCTGGAAACTCCCCAGCACATGTACTTAATTTTAAAAAGCACTTGGTCAGTTTCATAGATGAAAATGACTTTCACACACTGATGAAACTAAGCATGTTTAAAAAGCTCTTTTGCCCATGTGCATCTCTTCTTTTGCGAAGTGAATTACCTGGGCATAGCTGTCGATCATTTGCCTGTTAGGGCATTACTATTTTTGTGGTCCATTTCTTGTTTGTGTGTTTATGCAGCGAGTATCTGCTGAGTGCCTGATATGTGCCAGGCCCTCTTCCAGATACTGGGACACAGCAGGGACAAAAGCAGGTCTCTGCCCTACGGAGAGCTGATACTCTGCTGAGAGGAGACAGGCAGGGAACACAGAGACGAGGGCAAGTTTTGTAAACTTTTTTAAGCGTTTAGGTTGCTACTTGGTGGTAACATTTAATCTTCCTAGTTTGTCATTTGCTTCATAATTTCATTTAGTTTTTTGTTTATTTGTTTTAGAAAGAGAAAATCTATTTTATTTGTTTTTTTCATCTGGCCTTTGTTTCTCCGTCACTTAGTTGTGTATGTGGTGCTGGGGTTTGAACCCGGGTTCTCGTGCATGCCAGGCAAGCGTCGTAACTGCTGAGCCACCACTCCAGCCCCTATAATTTCATTTGTATTGCAATCTGTCTTACAGAGCTTCTTGATTTCTTAACTTTCATTTTGGAATTTTGTTTTCAAAGAAAAGAAAGATCCCATACCCTCTACACTGGATTTTATGTAAATTAGCATCTTACATAAAAATGGTCCTTTTGTCAAAACAAGAAATTAAATCAGTACAACCCCATTAACTGAATTATAGATCTCGTTTGGATTTATCAGTTTTCCATTAATGTCCTTTTCTAATTTCTGTTCCAGGACGCAGTCCAGGATGCCATAGTGCACTTACGAATTTGTTTTGTTGTTGTTTTGTTTTGTTTTTTGTTTTTGTTTTAAAGAGAGAGGGACAGTGAGAGAGAAAGAGATAATCCATTTTTATTTTAGTTTTTCATGTGGCTTTTGTTGCTCGGACACTTCGTATGGACACTTTGTTGTGTATGTGGCTCTGGGGTTTGAACTCGTGTACTCGCACATGCCAGGCAAGCGCCGTAACTGCTAAGCCACCGCTCCAGGCCAGGAATTTCTTAATTTTGACGTAGTAACATTGATTGACTTTTTAAATTTCTCATTCTGTTCTTAGAGAGTTCTTCCATGTTCTGAAAGATGATAAAGTAGTAACCTGTGTTTCTTCTAGCTATTTATTTATCAGTACTGGGGGTTGAATGGAGTGGAGCTCTACCTCTGAGCTACATCCCCTGCTCTCCTGCTCTTTTCAATGATTTATGTCTTGAAGCCATCCGTGATTTATTTTGGGGGGACAGTGTTAAACAAGGATCTGTATTCGCTTTCCCAAGCAGCTGGCCAGCGATACAGCATGTGATGAGTCCTCCCCTTCCTCACCGATTTGTAAGTGACTCTCATCAAACACGAAATGCTGGTGGTCCCAGGTTCCTTTCTGGGCTGCGGTCCTGCCATGTGGGTTACTCCGCAGAGGGCTGTGTCAGTGTCAAGCTGTTTGGCGTGTTTCGTAGCGGGTAGGACAGGGCTGCCTTCACTTTCAGCTTTACAATGAAATACTAATAAAAACAGTCTGCTCTCTGTCCGTGGGCTCCATATCCATGGACTCAACCAACTGCAGGTCGAAAATATTTGGGGGAAAAATTGCACTTGTACAGTTTTGATCCCCCTTGTCATTCTTCCCTGAACAACACAGCAACTACTTACGTCACGTTTGCATCATATTAAGCATTATAAGTCAGCTAGAGATGTTTTAAAGTATGCAGGAGGACCGTGCAAACATGGCATCATTTTATACAGGGACTTGAGCACTGAGGGATGATTGTAATGATCCCACTGGAGCTGAGCGCTCCAGAAGGATATGAACCATTGAGACTTGCCTTCAAGAAGAGGCAGACAGTGGCAGGGCAGGGGTGACCCCCACACAGAAGGGCCACGGGTCTGCCTGGGCAGTCGTTCAGAGCTGGGCAGAGGAAGTGGGGCTTGGCTGTCATTGATGTGAGCAGAAATTGGCCAGAAAGAGAAGCAGGCAGACCGTTCCAGGTGGAGGGACCAGCGCCAGTGAAGGCCTGGAGCTGGAAGGCATGGTCAGGGAGCTGAGAGTGAAGGGGACACAGCCAGCAGTGTGGAGAGGTGAGACTGCTGGGGGAAGGGGTGGCGCTTGGAAGGCCTGGCTGCCAAGGGAGGTGTTGTGATGACCCCAAGGGCCTGACCCCAAGGGCTTACCTGTCCTGGGCTCTGGAATTCTTCAACTGCTGACTCTCTTCCCAGGAACATGTTCCCAGCCAACCTGGTGGAAGCCACATTCAAACAGGTGAGCAAATGGGCCCTCAGTGATGAAGGGGGAGGCCCTGCCAGCGAGCCTGTCTCCTGAGGAGACAGGATACCAGAGGGGAGGGGACATGGGGGGACCTAGAGCCTCCCACGTCTGCACCCCGTGAAGAAAAGTTACTGGGTGGAGGGCAGATGTCGCGGAGTGCCCTCCAGGCTCTTGTCACCATGCTGACACTCACACACACATCTCATCATTTGCACGGCAACCCCACGCCGAGGTACGATTCGCCCCACTTTCTGGATGAGGAAACAGAGACTCATAAGGATTCAACAGTTTGCCCAAGGTTATACCACGAGTAAATGAAATGGGAGAAACAGGGCCAGCTGGCTGCTAAGGCTGTCTTTTCTCTTTTATAAAACATAATCCTTTCCCCTCTAATAATAATAGGGATGATGTTTACTGTAGAAATTTAGGAAAATATTAAAATATAGAAAGTAAAAAATAAAAAGCCATCTCCAATTCCAGGATGTGGCAGTAGAGGTAGCAGATGGCATGTTGCTACTCTTTTTACTTTCTCTATACAAATGTATTTTTAAAAATAAAATAAGGGGGTTGAAGTGGTGGCTCAGCAGTTGCCTGGCATGTGCGAGGAGATGGGTTCCAACCCTAGCACCATGTACACAACGAAGTGTCAGAGCAATGAGGAGAGGACCAGATGAATAACTAAATAAAATTCTCTCTTCTCTCTCACTGTCCCTCTTTCTCTTTAAAAAAATAAAAAAAATAAAATAAGGATCATAGTGCATGCACGGTTTGTATCTTGCTTCCTGCCCCCAACTCTGATCATATTCAAGCATTTTCTCTGGTTATTAACTGTTTCTTAAAGTACAGCATTGAGTGGTGATGCAGGAGCCCGTGGTATGGCTGACAATGATTCATTTGCATATTCCCCTTTCAGTAGTCCTTTAGGTTGTTTTCAAAGTTTGGCCTTTGTTAGAAACTGCGGTAAACTTCTTTGTGCCTCCATCTTTGCACTTTTAATAGTTTTCAGTTCTCTCTTTGTGTGTGTGTGTGTGTGTGTGTGTGTGTGAGTGTGTGTGGAACCACTGAGCCATATCCCCCAGCCCTTTTATTATTATTTTGTTTTTGTTTTTGAGACAGGGCCTCACCACGTTGCTTAGGGCCTCACTAAGTTTCTGAGGCTGGCTTTGAACTTGCAATCCTCCTGCCTCAGCCTCCCAACCCTCTGGGGTTCACCCAGCTTTCTTCTCCTTTCTGATGTCAGCTATCTGTTGACTCAACACAGCAAGTGTGTCCTGAGCCCCTCCCTGGTCTGGGCCCTGTGTTGGGCTGGTGACCCAAAGGAGGTGGCTGAGGGCTGGGAGGGGCTTCAAAATGAGGAGCTCTGAAAGTTTGAACAAGTAGCTAACATCTCGTCTTCAAAATAAGCCAGATTGTGCAGGGCCCAACTATGATGGGAAATTATTGAAGGTAACAGAGAAAAAGAAAAAAAATGTTATTCTACCTTATGCCTGCCTGGAATAACCTTTTTCTTTTGGCAAACACCTACTCATCCAAGACCTAAATGAAATGGTCTCTTCATTATAAAGCAGTCTGACTTCTTCGGGCAGAGCTAATCACTCCCTCCCCAAAGCTCTCAGAGCAGAAATCATATCTGATTCATTTTTGGTTTCTCTGGCTCCAGCACAGAGCGTTCACCCTCAGGATGCTGCTGCTGCCACTGAGGGCAGCAGTGATGCTTACTCAGGCCTCACTATGTGCCTGGAACCACTGTCGTAAGCACTATATATATTCAATCCAGCAAGGTAGATAGGTGGTATTATGATCCCATTTTATAAATGAAGAAAACAATGCACAGAGACATAGGTCCCATATATTTCCTGCCTGTGTCCTTGCTCCCCCTAGAAGGATTACCTTGTTGATTCTGTGATGTTCAAGACGATGGGGGCTCCCCTGTTTGGGTTCCCAGTCCCTGAGACCTGAGGGAGAGACCTTGGAATCCCCTAGGTCTCCAGAGGCAGACTCCAGGCCTGCAGAGCTGTCTCGGAGGGAAGGTCCCACTTCCCCCAGGTGGAAAGCAGGCTGGCTGGTGGATGGCTCCTGGGTGGCTGGAAGGGGCAAGGCAGGAGAGTGGAGACTCATCCCTGCAGACAGACAGATGACAGACTATAGATGGTTAGACAGGGAACCAGGTGGAGGTGCCGAGGCACAGCAGAAGTGGCCTGAGGGCTGGAGGGAGGGGCACTGGGTAGTGTAGATGGATGAAGGAATCAGTCTTCTTTGGGATGAAGTATCGATGATAATCCCTGCCCCCCTACCTCACAAGACTCCTGTCAATCAGATGGGCTATGAGGGGATGCAATGTGCTTTTGAGGGGCTGCTGTTGTTGATATTGTAACACCAAGCCCTGACTCCTTCCTGGCTGGAATGTCACCCACCAGTACCGCACCAAGACCACCCCAGTTGTCAAGTCCCCCAAGGTGGCTCCTGAGGAGGCCCCTCCTCGGCGGATCCTCATCTATGGGGTCCAGGAAGAGAATGGCTCTCGCGTGCAGAACTTCGCTCTGGACCTGACCCCAGCACCTGAGGTGGTTTACAAGTCCGAACCAGGCACCAGCGATGGCATGAACGTGCTGGGCATCGTCATCTTCTCTGCCACCATGGGTACGTGCTGCCTGCCCACCCCTGCAGTGCAGGGAGCTTGTCCCTCCTGGCTTCCTGCCATCCAGTTATCTAAGGTCTTCCAGGCCCTTCTTCCTTTTCCTATCCACTAGGGTGACTAGAGCCCCTGTTCCCTCATTGAGGGGTGTGCCCAGCTCTCCCACCCGCAGTGAGCCACGTGGTCTTCACATCGAATCCCCATCCCTGGGGGCTGGTTTCCCTCCAGAGGCACTGGAGCTCCCTCTTCTTTTGTATCCCTGCAGCCTGTCCCTGGACCTTTCAAGAGGTCTGGAAAGGACGGGGGAGGGGTGTCACTGTTTGCTTCAAGCCCTATCACCCCACCCACCCCCAGGGCTTCTCACTGGCCACCTAACTCTCTCTTCACAGCCATTTCTTGCCTGTGCCATGCCTTAGGTCCCACAGTGGCCTCCCTGGCCACATCCTTCCTTTTGCTACTCCTCTCTGGATCCCCAACTCCCTGGCCAACCCCCTGCCTATCGCCAGCAATTTACCATGAAGCCATAAAGCTCAAGGCTCAGGGCCCTTCAGTTCTACAGGACTCTTCTGAGGCCTGTACCTTTTTATTTTTACTTTTTTAAATGTATTATTCTTTTTATTTTATTTTATCTTTATTTTGAGATAGGCTCCCCCTAAGTTGCTCGCTAAGTTCCTGAGGCTGGCTTTGAATTTCCCATCCTCCTGCCTCAGCCTCCCAAAATTGTGAGATCACAGGTGTGAGCCACCACACCCAAATCATTTTTTATAATTTATTGTTCTTAAAGAGAGTCCCCAAACTGAATAGCTTCAGTCTTCACAGAACCTATAGATCTGCCTCTGTAGGCAGAGCCTCCACAATAAAACACTTTTTTCCTTCTTGGGAACAACTTTCAGCCTTTACCACTGACCTGTGCTATGGGGCACAGGGGTGGTTATCTCCTGCTCCCCAGCTTCTCCATGGGGTTTTCTTCTCAAGCAACAGGCCTCATCATCCACCTGGTTGCTTATTAAGAAACCTGGAGTCACTTTCTCCTCCCTTCCGCCTCAGCCCCCACATCCATAGCCCATAGGGTCTGCTCTGAATGCTTCCTCCAATCACACTTCCCCCCCTCCCACAGCCACCACTCTGGTTCAAGGACGCCTGGTTCCTGCAAATGCTGTCTAAGGAGTCCCCCACGCCTTCCACTCTGTCCCCTCTGGTGTGTCCTCAGAGGGCCACAAAGCTGGACGTGCCCTGAACTTAGAAGCCCTCTGTAGGCTCCACATGACCTGGCTCAGGAAACCTGTCAGAGAAACGAGTGACAAACGGACCAATGAATGGACGATGACAGACAAGGTTCTGACCATCTTGGCTAAAATGCCAGGCATGTGAAGGGACCGGGACTCTGAGCAACCTGAGCATGCCACAGGCCAGTGCTGGAAGCACCCTTCAGCACACCTGGCAGCCGGTCCTGGGCATTCTTCCCTCCCCACCTGCAGTCTGTTAGGGATGGGAACTTAGAAAAAAAAAATCTGTTCGAAGAGCCAAAGAACCCCTAGAGTGTCACTTGGTGTTTACTGAGCAGGTGTGAATATCCGTGTGTCACCGTGCATGTGTACCAAGTCAGGGTGAGCTTGCATCAGTGTGCGCCCACCTGTCTCTGCCCACATCTGCTGGTGCCTGTGTCTGTCGGTGCTGATGTTGTGCACCGCCACTCTGAAGGGGGCTTTCTTTGCCCCCTCAACCAAGCCTTAGCTCTCTGACCCTCCCTAGTGTGGGAATGTGGCTGGTGCTAAGGTGTCCTGGGCCTTGCCTGCAGGGGAGCCCCGCGACCACACCCCAAGCTCCCTGCACACTAGCTCCCATTCAGCCAGAGTCCCTGGATGCCCCCAGAGAGAGGGGCAAGAACAGCCTAGGGAAGGGTGGAGCTGGCAGAGGGAACCTGGGCCCACACTGGCCAGGCTGTGATAGGCCAGATGGGCAGGGCTAGGCCCAGTGTCACCTCCAACTCTGGCCTCTCCTGCTTGACTGGGCAGGGCCCCCTTTTGCCCCATCACCACAGGGTAGCTGCTCTGTGGACTACAGGGAAAGAGCCCTTCTTTGGAGTCCCACAGGCCAGAGTGTGAATGCCCACCCTGTTGTCCTCTGGCTGAGCAAGTCACTGAGCCTCTCTGAGCGTGTGGCCTGAGCTCATGAGGGCAGCCTCATGGTGTGCTCTGTGGCCCACTTAGGTCTCACCAGGGCAGCAGGCATGCAGCCGCCCTTTCAAGAATGGCATGGTAGTGCCCACCGTCGTGGAGCTGGCCCCACGGCACAGTCTGCACCTGTGCAGTTTCCAAGTGTGTTGCAAGTGCTGAAGAGAAGCCCAGCACACCACAGGAGACATCAGGGCTGTAGGGAAGGCTTTAGCATCATCATTCAGTAGTTTCTGTTGGGTGTTCACCATGTGCCACTGAGAAGCTGGTCCTCGCCCCCATGAGGCTAACACACCGCAGGAGACAGGAGCAAAAGCTAAAGGGAGAAAAGGTGATCAGTTGTAAAGAGGGACGGAAGGAACTCAGCGAGAAATGAGAGAAGGAAAAATGGGAAGTTGGTGCATGGGAGTGGGGAGGGGCTTCCAGGTCACAGGGAGAACTGGTGCCAAGTGGTGAAAGGCTGTGCAGAGCTCCATGTATTCTAGAAGCCTGAAGAAGGCCAGCAAGGCTGGGGAACAGTGAGGCAGGGAGGAGCAGAGCCAGCAGAGGAGGGCGGCACAGCAGAGTGGACATCGTGGGAGCCATCCTGGTCCAAGTGCGGGGTCGCCGACGGTCCATGGCAGGAGCATTTTTATCTTGAGGGAACACCATCTGCTCTAACCTGTGGAGAACAGGTTAGAGAGGAATGAGACAGGACAGCCCCACTGGGTCCCCTGCTGGAGGCCAAGTGGGGAAGGGAGTAGGGAGGCAGTGCTGGCAGATCAAAGGCTGCTGGGGAGGCTGCCAGGGCTGGGCCCTGTGTGTGTGTGTGTGTGTGTGTGTGTGTCCACACCATGGCCTGGCACAACTGTGATATACTATGTGTCCCCACAGGCATCATGCTGGGCCGCATGGGTGACAGCGGGGCCCCCCTGGTCAGCTTTTGCCAGTGCCTCAATGAGTCCGTCATGAAGATTGTGGCGGTGGCTGTGTGGTAAGCCTTCTCCAGGGAGGGTCCTCTTCAGCCTCCCACCCCATGCCCTGCAGTCCTGGGTGGGTGGGTGGAGGGTCACCACAGTCCATCCCATCCTGTGCTCTCTTACGAGCACAGCAGAAAGCTAATGGGAGGGTCAGCCTCCAAAGCCGCCTGTGTTGGCCTGGGTCCCCCAGCCCCGACCAGGCCTAGTTCCAGCCCCGGGCCTGCTATTTCTGGCCTGGCATAGAGGAGAGCTTAAAGCTCAGCCTGGCTCTGCTGCTTTCCTAGCCTCAGTTTTCCCATGCCATGGAGTCCCTTTAGCTCAGCTTTTACAGAAGGAAAACTCTGGAAGCAAGAACCAGCTGCCAGTCCTCAGTTCAGAATTCAGTATCAGGAATCCATTCAAGGGGAACGCAGAGGCTCACCATCCCCCAAGGAGCACGCCATGGCCATGCAGGGCCTGATATGGGGGCCTCCTAGGGAGGGATACTCCTCAGAGGCGGGGCAGGGAAGGCAGAGGGCAGGAGTTGTCCAGGTGGGGGTGACTGAAGGAAAGGGCACCAGGGATGCCATGTTCCTGACCCAAGGCTGGTCTCCTTCAGTCCCTTTGGGAGCCCTGGCAGGCTCAGAGCTCAGGTCACATGATGATGCGGCACCAGGGCAGGGGGGGGAGCCTGCCTGCCTGAACCCAGGGCCACCCTCCCCCAGGTACTTCCCCTTTGGCATTGTGTTCCTCATTGCTGGCAAGATCCTGGAGATGGATGACCCCAAGGCGGTTGGGAAGAAGCTGGGCTTCTACGCCATCACAGTGGTGTGCGGGCTCGTGGTCCACGGCCTCCTCATCCTGCCCCTGCTCTACTTCCTCATCACCAGGAAGAACCCCATCGTCTTCATCCGTGGCATCCTCCAGGCCCTGCTCATCGCTCTGGCCACCTCCTCCAGGTAGCCACTCGTGATGTGCAGGGTGGCGTGGGCTGGGTGGAATGAAGTTCTGTCCATCCGCCCAGCCATCATACGTCCACAGCTGCAGGATCACAGAAAATGCTAGTGTGGCCCACTTCACAAACCTGGGGACGGCAACGGTGCTATGGTGACAAGACCAAGTTTAGAGGTTTAATGCTTGAGGTGCCACCTGCCCAAATTACTCAAGGCCTCTGCCCACGGTTCCCAACACTCACTCAGTCTGAATGGGGGTTGCTGCCATGCCTCAGGGGCAGAGAAAGTGGCAGAGTGCCAGCCCCTGGTGCTTCTGCGGGACTCAGGCCCCAGGTCCCAGGGGCTTTGCCTGTCTACTGTCACTGGGACGTCCTGGCTGGATCCCCAGTTTCAACTTGGCACTGTGGCTAGGCAGTGGGGCTTCGAATCATGGTTCCCTCACATGCTGGCTGCATGTGCTGGGCTGTTGCTTGGCCTCCCTGGGCCTCAGCATCCTCTTAGTCAGACTGGGATCATGTGAGTCTCTCCCCTACAGAGTTGCTTGGAGGCCGAGACAATCCACTCAGGTGAGAAAGCCAGTGGGGCTGATGAGGGAAGGGGGCCTCAGGGAAACGGAGCTATGCAGTCCAGGCTGTGGGCAAGGTGTTGGAAGATAGTGGCCACCCCTGTGCCTCTGGTCCCAAAGGAGTGTCCACGCTCACACGAAGGAGTCATGGGACCCAAGCCAATCTTTCTGTCCCAAAGGGCTTGCTCAGCACCCACTGCTCTCTGCCTTCTCTTTTGGGCCTCAGCTCTGCAGTGTGCAAGAAGCCTGAAGGCTCACAGGCAGGCTCACAGCCCCACCCCTGGGAGTTGCGCCTCCTTCAGACTCAGTGCCAGGCACTTTAAAGCACCAAGTGACTTGGTCCTCCCGATAGCTCTGTAATACGGATGTTGTGTGGGACAAAGAAACCAAGGCACCCAGGTTGAGGAACTCCCAGGGCCCTGGGTGGGAAGCTGGACTCTGAGCCCAGGCAGTCTGGTGCAGAGCCTGTGGTTCGCCACTTCAGGTACTCTTGGCCCAGAGGTGTGGCATTGTGCCAGCCCTCCTGCCTGCAGCCTTGGGGAGAAGCAAGAGGACAGTGGGTGTGCTGCCGTGCTCACTCCTCCTCTTGTCCCAAGGAGGCCTCACGTGTGTGCCTGCAGACTCCTGTTAGGGCACCTGTTCTCCCCTGTCATTGGCCCCAACCATCCTGGCGGAGGGTGCTGGGCAGACTTTGGCCCCTCTGCCCGTAGCTCAGCCACACTGCCCATCACCTTCAAGTGCCTGCTGGAGAACAATCACATCGACCGGCGCATTGCTCGGTTTGTGCTGCCCGTGGGAGCCACCATCAACATGGACGGCACCGCACTCTACGAGGCTGTGGCTGCCATCTTCATTGCCCAGGTCAACAACTATGAGCTGGACTTCGGCCAGATCATCACCATCAGGTGTGTCCTGACACCCACACCCTGGAGGGATCTCTGAGGGTGAAGGGCTGACACCAAGTCACATGGCAACCCCACACTGGGTCTGGGGGTGATCCTGGTCTCTGGGACTCAGGATGCCTGAGTGTGGCCAGGAAGAGCTTTGAGCCTACATAGGAGGGAAGGGCGGACACTGCAGTTGGGCACAGGGTGAACAGAATCAGGGGCAGGACTTTGCATGGGTGTGGCTCTGAGATGTGCTGGTGGAAGGTCAGGATCTCTGGGTTGCTCTGGGACCTACAGAGTCTATGCAGTACCAGACTCCGGTTCTCCTGAGGCCAGGGATGGGGGCCCATGCTCCCCGAGAATACCCTGATGTGGCTTTTCTAGCAACCCTGGCTACATGTGGCTGTCCCAGAGGCCACAGCCTTCTGGCCTCCTTCTTGGAGCCAGGGCCCTGACATGAGCGCTCCACCCAGCCACCTGCTGCTCCTCCTCTTTCTCTCCCCACTCCCCCTGCAGTATCACAGCCACTGCAGCCAGCATCGGGGCAGCTGGCATCCCGCAGGCTGGGCTTGTCACCATGGTCATTGTGCTCACCTCTGTGGGACTGCCCACCGATGACATCAACCTCATCATCGCTGTGGACTGGGCTCTGTGAGTGCACCACGGCCAGGGGAGGCAGCAGGGTAGGGCGCCAAGACCCTGCACCAGAACAGCAGGCTGGGAGCTGCCTGGCTCAGCACAGTAGGAAGGGCTTGCTCGTCCCTGCAGGCCTGGCCGCACAATTTGGGGGGCCCAGAATTCAAAACGGGAAACAGGAGGCCCCTTGATCAAAAATTTAAAGAATTCAAGATACTGACCACAGAGCTTTAAACTAAGCCAGGCCCTTCTAAGCACAGCCAAATGCCCAACAGCCAACCCTGTGTCAACTCACCTCAGCACCAGCCAAGGAGTGGGCTTAGGTGCTCTGCCCTGCCTCACTGTCACTGCTGTGCTGCTGCTGCTACTGCAGTCGCCTGAAGCCGTTGAGTTAAGCCTGGTCCTTCTCCAGCTCCCTTTAAGATGCCCACCACCCACTGCCCACCTTGGCTTCCCAGGGACCGTTTCCGCACCATGATTAATGTGCTGGGAGATGCACTGGCTGCAGGGATCATGGCTCACATCTGCCGGAAGGACTTTGCTAGGGATGAAGGCACTGAGGTGAGAACAGAGACCACGAGCAGGGTGGAGCTGGATGGGGTGGCTGGGGCACCAGATCTGGGCACCCTTTAGCCAATCCCTCCATGTCTCTGGGCCTTGGTCTCCTTGTCTGTTACAGAGGGTGACTAACTCCTTTAGCATTTATTCATTGAGCATCTTCCAGGGCCAGCACTGATCTAGACAGAAGAGTAACAGAAGGAGCAAGATATAACAACCGCTGCCCTGGGAAACTTACACCCTAGTGTAGCATAGGCTGAACTGTTCAGCGACTCCGCAGGGCCTGTATGGGGCTGCAGGGTCCTCATCGCTCCCTCTACCATGTGTGTTCCTCTTATGGAGGAAGCTGCGGTTCAGGCAGGGGAGCCACCAACTCCCTTGCTGGACAGCAGTCTGGGCAGGAGGCAGGCAGCTTGGGAACTGGTGTCCAGTGACCTGCTGGGGATACTCATCACATCTGTATAAAATTCCCCATCATGGTTCTCAGCCCTGTGCTTGCGTGGTTTCTCCCCACCTTGGTTCCTCCCCACCTCAGTCCCTCCTGCTGCTACCAGGCTCATTTTCCTTCCCCAGAAACTGCCACCCTGTGAGACCAAGCCAGTGAGCCTCCTGGAGATTGTGGCGACCCAGCAGAATGGCTGTGTGAAGAGCGTGGCCGAGGCTTCTGAGCTGACCCTGGGCCCTGCCTGCCCCCACCATGTCCCTGTACAGGTGGAGCAGGATGAGGAGCTGGCTACCACCAGTCTGGACCACTGTACCATCGAGATCAGTGAGCTCGAGACCAATGTCTGAGCCTGTGGGCCTGCAGGGACCAGGCGAGAACCCCAGCGCCAGGAGCCAAGGATAGGATCTGAACTTCCAGCTCACCTGACCCCCAACAGGGGTCATGCTCACACGTTCTCCCTATCCTGAGAGGCTGCAGTTAGCTCCACCGGTGGAAAAGGTGGTCCCAGAAACGGGAAGATGCATGTGGGAACCCCAGCCAGAGAGCAATGGCCTGCAAAGTCCAAGCCCTAGTTGTGACCACTTCTGCCATGTGAGCCTGCAAGGATACCAGAGGTTGTTGTTGTCCCCACCTTCTTTTTTTTTTTTTTTTAAGAGAGAGGGACAGTGAAAGAGAGAAAGAGAGACAGAGAGAGAGAGAGAGAAAATTAATTTTATTTAATTTTTCATGTGGCTTTCATTTCTCCAAGACTTTGTTGTGTACATGGTGCTAGAGTTTGAACTCATGTACTAGCACATGCCAGGCAAACACCATAACCTCTGAGCCACCGCTCCAGCCCCTGTCCCTACCTTCTTCTTTTTTTTTTTTTTTAAAGATAGAAGGACAGTGAGAGAGTGGGACAGTTAGAATTAATTGTTGTCGAGTTTTTCACTGCTCTGATACTTAGCTGTGTACGTGGGTGCTGGAGTTTGAACCCGTGTACCTGTGCATGCCAGGCAAGCACCCTAACCTCTGAGCCACCGCTCTAGCCCCTGTCCCCACCTTCTTGATGACAGGTTTGAGTCTTTGAGAACTGAAAACTCTTGCCCAAGGTCTCAAACAAGCAATGCCAGTCCTAAGATGCTAATTCAAGTCTTTCAGGGCTTGGGCAATCTCTCTTGGAGGACAGGGTGGCCTGCTTCCAATTTATGAAAACAAAATAACAATGTCCTGGTTTCTGCCCCAGCTGTGTTCAGGTCTAGGCCAGCCCCCCACCCTAACCCACCCAATCCTAGAGCATGTGGCCTCAGCTAATTAGCTCTCCTCAAGGGCAGGCTCATCTCAGGACCAGACCCACCACCTTCCATGGGCCACAGCCTGCACTGTCCCTGCCCACCAGCTATCTCATAAAGCTCAACTGATATGGAAACAGATGTCCTCATGCGGGCTGGAAGGCCAGCCTCCCATGGGATGAGTGGGCCAGGCCAGGCCCCAGCGAGGGAAGTTCTACCTGGAGTCCTTGGGCCAAGCTGCCAATGGGGTCTGAGGGTCAGAACTCCCCGAAGGCCTATGTGGTGATGCGGAGTCAGACTTCCTATCCCTTTCTGTGCTTGTAAATTCAGCGACAACTAAATAAAGGCGTTTGGTTTTTTAAGTCTTGTGGGTTTAGAGACCTGTTCTGGACAGCATGTCTTTACCGGGCTAACATAGGTGCAGATAAGTTTGTCCTGGTAGCCATAGTGAATACAGGCCTGTCTGAGTTGTCACATGCAGAAAAACAGTGCAAATCTGCCTGTGCAGGGCCTTTCTCAACAGGCCTGTCTGTGGCGAAGCCCTGTTCAGGGGCTATAGTATAGGCAGACCACTGTGCCCTGGCCTGGGCCTGACTCCACAGTTAGGGCCCTGAGATCAGTCCCCATAAAAGGAACAAATTTCCTCCCCAGTCTTTCTCCCTTTGGCAAATGCTTTGCCTTAGAGAAGGGACATGCTCAAGATGCTTCTCTTGTCTCCCCCATTCTCCTTGTCCCAGAGTGATTCCAGGAGACCTACAGGGTGCGCAAAAGGACCCTAGCCACATAGCCTGTTATAGATGTGCGATGGGGAGAAGATACAGCTCTGGGGTCTTCAGGGGTCTTATTCCATGATGCCCATGAAGACACTGAGGTCCAGGGAGGGGACAAGCTTCCCAAGGTCACTTGGAGAGTTGAGAGAGCACCTGCTCCCACCTCCACTCTGAACCACATCCATTCTTCTCCCAGGATCACAGTTGGAGGGGTAAGGGTCTCCACCCCAGGACCCATAGCCCTGCAGTGAGAGGGCCCACCAGGAGACACCCCTCCTTTGTCAAGGTCTAGCCACCTAGAGAACTCAGATGTCAAGCTGTTGGTCACCCCGACCTTCATATGGACAAGTTTATTAGCCCCTCCCCGGGGTCACATGAGTCTGCCCCGCCACAAGGCAGGAGCCTGCTCTTTAGCAGGCTTTATAGGAGTGTACTTCCGCACCTCTAGAGCCAGGGAGGTCACTACTTCCTGGGTGTCTAAGTCCACTATGGGGGCAACTCTGCCTGTCAGAGGTTTTCTTTGCTTAGAACTCAATGCCACCTCCCTGCAGCTTCCTACCCTGCACCCAGCTCTGCCTCCATGGGAGCCCCTGTCTATTAACTCTTCCCTGGGAAGATCTAGAGGCCAGGTCCCCAAGTCAGCTTTACTCCCACTCCTTGACTTGCCTCCTGCCCCCTTCCCACCTCCGAGGGACAGACCCTATCAGTAACAGCCCCTGGTGTAAAGACAACCCTTCAGGTGAGCCCTGAGTGGCCCAAGCCCAGCAGGCCCTTTCCTTGGATGCTCAGCTGCTGGGAATGCAGAGTGGGCAGTGTGGCCCTCCCTGCTGGTTCTACCCAGCTGAGGGTCCATTCACCTCCTCAGGCCTCTGTGCCTGCCATTAAGCCCCATCTCTCTGGCTCTCTGCCTGTGTGACTGTTTTGGGAGCCCCGAGAACTAAAACAGAACTTTGCCCTGATTCCTGCTGGTCAGGCCAGGTGCTGAGAGGCTCCTATGCTGCCCACCCTATGCGACGCCAGCCCAGCACATGGCCGGAAGCACACACAGACGTAGACATGGCTGCAAGGACAGGGACAATGCTTTTATATTAGACTTTCTGTAACAAGAAAAATCACCTTTGAGATTTTTTTAGCACTTTTTTTTTCCCTAAAAAATAACACCAAAGGTACCCAGAACTTCCCAGCAGATCCAAAGAATCAAGTGTCTCAGGGGAACAGCCGGGCTTTTTCTGGATCCTCCCCACTTTGCCTCCCTCCTGCCCCAAAGCTGCCAAGCAGGAGGACCTCTAGCCTGCCTCCATGGGGCTTGTCCATCAGAAAGTGCCTGACAGGGCAAGGCAGGAAGGGGCTCAGCAGGGTGACTGCCCTAGCACCTGGGGGCAGGAGCAGACATTCCAAAGGTTCCTGTCCCCAAAGGGAAGAAAAGGAACAAAAGCCAGCTTTTGTGAGTTCCAGAAGGTGGAAAGTACCCACCACAGAGCAAGAAGATAACCTGTGTCTTCTCCAGGGGATTGAGGGACAGAGGACAAGGCAGATGGCAAGTTGTTCTGGCCAATTCTGGCAGGAGGCAAGAGCTGTCAGTGACATAGGCCACAGTGGGCTATTTGCATGGGATGTGTGGGGTGTGTGCATGTGTGTGTAACAGGAGGAGTGGGCTCCTGTGTATGCCAGGGCACGGCCAGACCCTTCCTGGAGCCTGACTTAGAGGGCAGGCGTGGCAGTGGTGGTGGGCCTGGGGCATAGAGGGTGACAGTTTTGAGGATGATGTGCAGCAGCTGGCTGTGTGTGTGTGTGAGAGAGAGAGAGAGAGAAAGAGAGAGAGACATGGCGTCTGCCCGTGTCTAGTTGAGGCACACTGCAGGAAGGGGCAGGGATATGAGACTGCATTCAGCCTGTGGCATGGGGGACGCCCGTGGTTCAGCGCTGGGTGTGTCCATGTGAACGTGGCAGAACCGGGGCTCACAGGGCACAGGCATGTGCTGCAGAAAGGAGGCCAATGGTCCATCGTCCTGTAGAACACGTAGGAGAGGTCAGGTACCAGCCCAGGGCAGAACTACCTGTCACAACCAGCCTGGGAGAGGTGGATTAGAGGTAGAGGCCCCCACTTGATGGGGCTTTAGGAAGGCCAGGCTACTGTGAGCAGGGAGGGAGTGTCACCCCTGGAAGCATGGAGCCAGTGGGAGGCGTCCATGCCAATGTGGGCAGGAGAGCCTTGGGCTCCCACTGGCCACTCCCTGGGTTTTTTCCCCAGGGCCCACTTAAATGACCTGACTATGGCCAAAGTTCTCCAAAGCGGGTAGATTCTCTCCCCTAGCCCTCCTTATGAGGGCCATAGAGTCCTTACTTAATGGCCAGTCACCCCTGTTGCCAACCCCTGGCTCTACATGAAGACAATGCCTCAGAAGAAGGGGCCATACCTGGTCCCTTTTGGGGAGCACTGGCTATAGGCCTGCACCCCCACATTCAGACAACCTTGCCAGTCACGCTTCCCTCTCTCATCGGCATGGACCTGCCCCTTACCCACCCGCTCTGTCATCTGCCCATTGGGCTGTTGCCAACCATCAATTCCCTGCAGGCTCCTCTCACCCTCACCCTCTTCAAGTCAACACTCCTCTCATGACCACACACTGGCCCTAAGACCCCCAGCATGACTCACTCCCAATCTTATCTAACCTCGGCTATCTCCTCTGACTACCTGTCTCTCCTTCCAGCCACTCACTGTCACTGTGCCCAGGCTCCAACACCCTCCCCAGTGTCTATGTGTAACAACCCCTCCTGTCTCCACCTCCTTCCCTACCCAGCCTGGCCCTCGGGACCTGTGACTTCAGTCATCCTCTTGGTTAACACCAAGATTTCCTTGTTTGTGTCTTCCTGGTCCCACACCCTTGGCCAAAAACCCAGCCATGGCTGGACCCAAATGTCTGCCCAACTTCTCCACATCCCCTGCTCTGCCAAGCACCCACTGCTGCATGGAGAAAGGCTGAGCTCATCAGCTGACATGACTTCAGTTCCAGCCACACACTCTTGGCCTGCCTGTGACTGCAGCCATGTGGGCTCCCCGCCACACTGGAGGAAGTGTGGCCTCCTATGGTTCACAGCTGTCACACCCACTCTCCTCATAGCGTCATCTCCCTCATACCCGTATCAGCAACCACACTAACTCCATCCCCAAAGGAACAACAGGTGAAATAAGCCCTTCCTGAGCTCCCACTGCCCTGCGGCTGCCCTCTAACCTCTTCACGCCAGTGTCTACACTTCCTGGATCTACTTCCCTCTTAGCCACTTTCTCCACTCCCCATTTGCCCTGTAGTCACTCCTTACAAAGTCACAGATGACTCCAAATGGATAAGTCCTGTGGGCCCCTACCAGTGGCTCCCTCGGCCTCTCAGCAGCACTGACAAGGCTGGGTCCCTCACTTCTGCAGAAGCTTTCGTATGTATGAACTACATATGCACATGTGTGTCCACATGCAAGAGCCTGTGCTCACGAGTGCACATAGGCACACATGTATGTGCTCACATGCAGGTACACCCCCAATTGAGACTATGCTTATGAATATGTCATAGAACCTGTGATTGCTTTTCTGGGTACATGTGCATGGTCTGTGTGTTTTGTGTGCTTTGTGAATGTGTGTACATGATTAGAAGTGTGTGTGCATTGGTATATGTATGCAGATGCTGTGTTGCACACGTGTGAACCCCTCCCCCACCCCTGTGCTTGTGTGGTCTGTGGTTCCCATCTCCTTTCCTGATGGCTCACTTCCTCAGCAGCCTCCTTACTTGCTCACCCTGGGCAAGGCCCCAAGCAAAGCCACCAGCCACCTGCAACTTCAGTGCCCCTCTCAAAGATGAAAATGCCCAGACCCCCTTTTCCAGCCTAGACCTGGCTCCTGAGCCTTAGGCCCTGTGTCCTGTCTCCTGGGCGGCACCCATGAGAGCGCCCAACACTTTAGACTAGGATCCCATGGTACTTGCTGGCCTCCATGCGCTTGGTGTTATAGCCCAACCTGTCACCCAGGGCCTGGTGCATCCCACCTGCAAAACGATAGGTTTGAAAAATGAGGGCTGAAACAAAGGACAGAGAGTGAAGAATGGACAAGACAGGCCTAGACTGGGGTGAGGAACAGGAAAGCATAGTGAGGAGAGGTCAGCCCCACTCCCAAGTAGGCCACCTACCAAGGTCAGATCTGTGTCAGCTGTCACTATCTCCTGTCCTCTTCCTCCTCCTCCTCCTCCTCTTCTTCCTCCTCCTCTTCCTCTTCCTTGTCCAAGTGGCCACGGTCCTTGGAAACGTCACCAAACTCAAAGTTGCCTTCAGTGTCCAAGACCTGCAGGTGCTTCAGCCTCCGGAAAGCACTTTCCACCACGGAGCCCACGGCCAGCTTGTTAAACCTGGGCCATCATCATTGCGGGGGTCAGTAGAGGAGCCAGACATGGGGTCCCAACCTGTCACCCACCTTGGAAGGTAAAAGAGAACGGGCCCTCCAGGAGATAAAGCATCCAGTGGAAAAGGCCTGGGGCTGAGAAGCATGGGTACTATGGGAAGTAGGATTTCTTCAGGCACCAGAAGCTTGGAGGCAGGGAATGGCGCTGGGCTGTTCATCCAGGAAGCAAGAAGTCTCCCTCTGCACACACTACCCCTTTGGGAGTGGCAGACCTGTGAATGTCTCTCTGCCTACCCTCCTGCACTAACCCCAAAGCCTGGGCTGGCACACAGGCAAGGCCACAGCTGAGCTGGGCCAGGGACACACTCAGGCCACAGGAAGGCAGAGGCTCTGATCTCAGGCCCCCTCCACTCTCTGTGCCTCAGCTCCACTGTAGAAATCTGAGCACCCCACCCTAATGTCACCAAGCTCTGGGCCTACTGCTCTACTCTGATTTAGGGTTGGACTGGGGTGTGGGGAGGTATTGGGAAGAATTACCCTGGCTCTGGTTGGAAGTGCCCATAACCTCTGGGAGCTGGGTCCTCTGACTCACTGCAAACCCCTGTCCCACATCCCTAGAGCCCAGCAAGGACCCAGATGTTCACATGCTGGGACTGAGACCCAGGCGCAGCCTGGCTGGCTGTGGACACAGTAGTCATTTGTGCTCTCTGGGCCTTAGTTTTCCCAGCTATAAATTAGGAAGATGCTTTTCGGGGTCCCTTCCTGCCACATTAACATCAATGTGCATTGGCTTTTGAAGTTTCCAGAGCCCATTTATGAACCACACCAGACCTGGCCAGGACTGTCTCCACCCTTCAGGGCTGAGACAACAGAGGCTCATGGGGTTCTGGGATGTATCTAGAGTCCCACATGGTCTCTGTCTATGAGCTGTTCCCGTATGCCTTGACTGGTTGCAGCTGGGCAGGTGCCAAGGGGTGCATGCATGGCCATGGGGGACTCCCTACCTGAGAAAGATCCCCTTGAGGTTGGGTGTGGAGTCGAAGGCATTGGCAGGCACACTGCTAATCTTGTTGTTCTGCAGGTACAGGTACTCAAGCGACTTGGGGAGCCCTTCAGGGATCTCTGTAAGTTGATTCCCTGCGATGTCTAGCAGCTGCAGAGGTGACCAGGGGAGTCAGGAACTCCCACCTGTGCAAAGCACTTAACAGCTTACAAAACTCCCACCAAATCCCAGCCCATCTAAACCGAATGATAACCCTGTTGAGGAGGGGTTCTAAAATTATCCCCATTTTTCCAGTGGGGAAACAGAAGTTCAGAGAAGTTAGGTGATTTGTCTAAGATCACACAGCTAGTAAGAGGCTGGAATCATTTTTGCTTGACTCTAAACTCTTATTCTAATTGATATAGGCCCTATCTAGTACCATCCTTGTACTCATAGCCACCCTTGGGTTCATAGCCAAGATATGTGGGTGTTTGGGTGTCATTAACACACATATCACTCCTGTCAGACTGAAGACCTAGGACAGGCAGAGACCAGGGGTCCACCAGTCTTTGAATTTTGCCCCACTGGCCCTGGATGGCACATGGGTAGGGCTGCTCATTTTTGGACCTCAGGAGCCACATACGCAGGGGTCTGGAGCAAGGATGTGGGGCCTGCAGCAACTCTGGCATAACAGCCAGGCCCCGGCCTAGGCAGGCTCAGATTCTCCAAGTGCCAGGAGCCCACATCTGGGGAAGTGGCAATGGGCTTGCCAGGAAGAGGGACATGTCTGTAGTGGGCAGGAGGCTGGGCATGTGCTGGCCGTGGCCACCCTCGCTGCCCCTCAGGTTGTTGGTTCATTTTCACCAAACCCACACACATGAGCAGCTACAGGGCAGACCCCATGACCTCTCAGCCCCCTTCCTCACCCTGAGAGGCCAGCCTCAGGCTCAAGAAAGGGGGCTGTGAATCCAAGCAGCCAGGTACGCTGGGATCAGGATTCCAGGGGAGCACAAGCTTCATGAACTTTGGGGCACCTCAGTCATCTCCCCTATGCACTGGGCTCCTGCTTTCCACTGTTCCCAGAGAGGTGCCCTCTGCAGGTCTCCACATCAGCCACTTCCTCCTGCATCCCAAAGATCCTTGTGCCCATGGGTTCAGGGGACAAGGACTCCACTGAGACACTGTGTCCGCCCATGGGAAGCCACACTGGCTGTGGAGATGGACCCAAACTCTCACAAGGATAAGCCAGTGGAGTGGGCTGTGATGAGGGGGGTCCCAGGAAAGTTTTCCAGGACAGTTAGGGTAGGGCGGGCTCTAGGCAGCAGGAGCAGCTGCCCACAGAAAGATGGGTGGGAGGAAGAATCCCTTGCCCACCAGACATCCTAGGATGAGGTCCCCTAAGCCCAGGAGGCAGTTAACCTGCCATGGGCAGTAGAGGGGAAGGGAGCTTCCTAGAGGAGGCAATGTCCCAGCTGAGTCCTAGGTGTATGCTCCAGATGGAGGTGGTGGCCGTTCATCTATCTTACCCCCCACAGAATAACCAGTTCTGGAACTGTGTCTGGCACACAACAGGGGCTGGGTGTAGGCTGGTGGAATAGAAGAAGGAATGAGTAGACGTCACCAGTGAGCAACGCAGGGAAGGTACTTCCAGCAGAGGAGTACTGTGCTCTGGGAACAGGGGCAAAGCAGGCCTCGAAGGGCATGGCCAGGAGTCTGTCCTGGGCCCTAATGGCCATGGGGAACTATGGAATTGGGGAAGAAGCATGCAAGGGAACGTGCTTTTTAAAGATACCTTCAAGTACATATGGAGTACTGTAATGACAAGCTCCTGGGGAGCTGGGGCCCAGGCAAGAAATAGGCTGGACTGGTCTAGGATGTGGGCAGTGGGGCTGGGAGAGGTGAGACCCCAGCTGACCTGCAAGATCAGGGGCATGTTACACCCCACCCTGCTGGGCTCAGGGCTCCCTGCCACCTCCCCCTTGCACTCCATTCAGATGGCCCAGTCCAGATAGCAGGTTCCATGGAGCTGGACTGATCCTCTAGTCATCCCTCCACAAGCAGTGACCACCAGCCCACGGCACCCAGCAGAACACAGAAGAATAAAACACCTGCTGCTTATTTGAGCTTGAGGGGCAGGCAAGGAGAGCAAGCAGAGGACCTGAGGCCTCAGGGCTATGAAGAAAAACAAAACGAAGGAAGACCTCCCCAGGAGATGGCACTAGAGCAGAGGAAGAGAGCACAGTAAGCCCTGAGGACGTCTGGGGGAAAGGGGACAGCAATGTGGAGTTCCTGGTCCTCCAGGATGAGGTCTGGCTATGAATGGTGGCTCTGGCAGGGCAGTGGAGGGGCTGTGGCAGGTTGAGGGGAGCCAGCCAGCAATTCAGCAGCACCTCCCTGGTTCTCCAGTGAATTTCCATTCTTGCTTGTTCTCACTAAGTTGGGTTTCACTTGTTATACAACGAGGCTCAGTTCATGTGCCCAGATATCCCTAACTGACTATGTGGCTGCAGCAGCTACAATCACTGGCCAGCCCCAGAATGCTTTGTATATACTCCCAACCCTAGTACTCTGCAGTATGGTGAGGTCAGCCTGCAGCACGGGGCAGACCTCTAGCCCCCACCAGGCCCAGCCTTCTCCAAGCACCCATTGCTAAACCTGCAGGGGGCTGAGCAGGCCTTTCCCATGCCACCTGAACAGCCTCCTGGTTGTCCTGGAGACCTGCCACCCACAGGCATGAGCTCCTACTTCCACATCCTTAGACTTTATAATTGCATGTGGTGAGCTTGACCTGGCCATCCCAGACAGACCTCGTGTACTTTGCCCAAAGTGAACTGGGCTGACCCACGCATGCATGCCATGCCCTCTGCATGGCCAACTCCCTGCTACCTTAAGGCCCAGCCTCTGCCTACCTATTCTCCCCCATAGACACCTGCAGGTGGATGAGCTCAGTCTGGCTATACCAGAGGATACTCCCTCATAGCCCGACCCCCACTGGGGCAGCCATACCAGTAGCAGCCCACAGGCACAGCCCAGACCTCCTTACCTGCAGATGGGCAAGGTCCACCCAAGCGCGGGGACTCAGGGCTCGGCTCCGGAGTAGGTTGCCAGTGAGGTAGAGCTCCCGCAGCTGGGCCATGCCGGCCAGCGCCCCACGCGCCAGTGCAGCCAGCTCATTGCGCTTGACCTTCAGCACGTGCACATTTCGGGGCAGCCCAGGTGGCAGCGTGTGCAAGCGATTGCCGGACAGGTCCAGCGAGCGCAGGAGACGCAACTTGCGGAAGGCGTCACGGTGCATCTGTTGGCTGGTGATGCGGTTGTAGCTCAGGTTTAGCTCCTCCAGGAAGTAGGTGGTAGCGAAGTCTTCGCGGCCAATGCCAGTGATCTGGTTGTGCAGGATCATGAGGGTGCGCACCCTGCGGGGCAGGCCGCTAGGCACACGCTCCAGGGCGTTGTTATATAGGTGCACAGTGTGCAGCCGCTTGAGGCCCTGGAAGGCCAGCGGGTGGATGCCGTCCGCCTGCAGCTGGTTGCTGTGCAGCAGCAGGTACTCAAGGCTGCGGATCGGGGTCAGCACATCGGCGTCCACACTCCGGATGACGTTCTTCTCCAGGTGCAACAGCACCAGGCTCCGTGGCAGTCCAGCAGGAACCCGTGTCAAGTTGTTGCTGGACAGATCCAGATACTCCAGGCTGGAAAGCTTCCTGGAAAGGGAAGAAGAAACTCACCTCTGCTTGAGCCCATCATTATTCCCAAGGGAAGTGTATGGGTGCTGCCTCTAATTTACCTCAACTTGGAGGAGGGGGCAGCTTGCGCATAGGAAGGATCATGCAAGGTTTCTGACACATGAGAATTTATTTGAAGGCCACAGCTGAACCTTGTGTTAGCCCTTCATGATTACTCAGGGTCCTCCCAAATGAAAGTATACTTGCCTTCAATAATAATGTTCAAGCTTGTATTTGGTACTGAGAAGCCAGTCTCCAACCCTTCCTTGACTCTCTGCCACCTTGGCAGCCCTTAACCTATACACATCAACTGTTTTTGGGGACAGAATTGTCAACAGAGGCACAAGTCTTACAGATCCTTCTTTCTGCAGGGAAAGTGGCCTCAAGCGTGACAGTGCCTGGCCGGGGGTGGGCCCTGGGAGGAGCTTGCTGGGTACAATAGTGACGCTGAGGGTGTGAGATGGGGACCCACCAGAAGGTCTCATTGTCCAGGCCCTCATCAGTCAGGTAGTTGTTCTGCAGATACAGCTCGCGTAGGCTGCTCAGCTCGCTGAAGGCCCCAGGTGGGATCTTCTCCAGCTTGTTGTTCTGGACAGTGGAAAGAGAGGGAGGGAGGGAAGCATGTGGGAGATGCAGGGGTCAAGAGCAGGGCTTCTGGATGAGGCATGGAGAGGAGCCTTGGGGAGCCTCCAGGAGTCTCAGACCTGGAGCATCTGGGTGGGTGCTGACAGCCCCCCCCCAACCTGCACCAAAGGTCAGGTGCCCAGACAGCTGCCTGCTTTCCCACAATGGACTTGGGATCTCCTTCATGTTCCCCCAGCTCTGTAGCCTCCCTTGGCAGTGCTATGCCCACATGGGCTAGCTCTCCCCACTGCAGCTCCCTGCTCTCATATCCCAGCCATGGGGTCTGCTCTTCCCCCTCCACTTGCTCCCCTCCCCACCTTGAGGTGTAGCTTGTACAGGGCAGGTGGCAGGTGCTTGGGCACATGGCGCAGGAAGTTGCTGGACAGGATGAGGATCTCCACATTGCTGGAGCCGTTGAACATGCTGTCCGGCAGCCCAGCATCCGACAGCTTGTTGTTGTGCAGGTACACAGACCTGGGGATCCAAGGCACAGTCTGAGGGCCCAAGGATGCAGTTGAAGAGCCTCAGATCTCACCTACGCAGCTTCTGGACCAGGGACCAGACGGGTCAGCACCCCACCAAAAGTCACCCCATAAGTTAGTGGCAGAAATGGGATTTCCTGACCCCCAGCCCAGGTTCCTCCATGCTACACCTGTGCTGGGGGTGCTCACTCCTCCCAAAACAGCTGCAGTGTAGAGCTCCCCTCCACCCTGTCCCCACAATTCCCACACACGGTATTCTCTGACTCGCCTCCTGGACTGAGTCCTCCTTATCCCTTAGGTCTCATCCTTCTGGATCCTGAGCTCCTCCAACCTCTGGGTGTCCCTCCACAACAGCTCTGAGCACAGGCCTTGATGCCCCTCTATATAGCAAGCCCCTCCCAGGGCCTGCTTGTGCCTCACATCGGGGAGGGAGTGAGGCTCCTCCTCATTCCCTCGATTTGCCCCTGCCAAGCCCAGGATCATCCTCCTCTGACCTCAAATTTGGCTTCTGCCCAAAGGTGAGCCCATAGATCTTGGTGAGATAGTTGGCAGCAAAGTCCACGCTGATCAAGGCGTTTGGCAGGAATCGGGGTGCCAATGTCAGCTGGAAAGGGAAGGATCAGGTGGAAAGACCAACAGAGGGCAGAGGCCAGCTCTGGGTCCTGTAGCCAGCTGTTCATCTGGTCCCCTTCACATGTCTCTTCCCTGCAACCAGCTCCATCTTTCTAAAGTGGAAACCTCTCCCCTTCCCCAGGAGAGCAAATCCAGAGTATCTCTGGCTCCCCCGAGTCCTTCATTGGCAGCCAAGGCTCTGCTTGTCTGCCAGCAATTTCCAGTCTGTCCCCACCCTGTCTTCCTAAGTGGGTGGAGGGGTAGAAGATTTTAAAGGTTGCTCCAGCTGCCCTGAGGAGAAAGGGAAGGCAAATGAAGCAGAGGAGATTCCAGGTGAATGGTGGTGGCCTGGTGCCTGTGAGAAGCTGAGGGCTGAGGAGGGATGCACACGGGTAACAAATGCCCAGGGTCCAGAAGCCTCTTGAGCTGTGGTCACACCTGGGTGCTGTTGGGTTGGAGATGCCAATCGCCCAGATGGGAAAATGGAGGATTAATTTTGGGGCTGTGGTTCTGAAGCAATAGCCCCTCTTCTGTTAGGCCCCTGGGGGAGATGTCAGGGAGAAGGCAGATCTTTGAGTGGAGCTCCAGAGTTGGGAAGGGCTGGATACTGCTGCTGGACACATCCAGAATGCAGATGGAAGTCAGCCTAGGAGGGCACAAGGCGCCTCCAAGAGCTCAGGGAGCAGGGGCCAGGTGTGCACACCGAGGATTTTGAGCTTCACTCACGCTGGCCCTTTGCTGCTTCTGTTTTGAAATGGGGTCTCACTATAGTGCCCAGCTGGTCTCGAAGCCCTGACTCAAGCGATCCCCATCTCCCACCCCACTTCCTGAGTGCTGGTACCACAGGTCCACACCACTGCGCCCAGCTGCTGACCCTTCTTCTGCACTGTTCTCCTCGGGGCGGGTGCCTGGAATCAGGTGCCTGGAATTTGCCTCCCTCAAATACCATCTCTTCCTTGGAGCCCTCCAGGCACTCTGGGAGGAGTCTCTCTCCTCTACACTCCTGGAGGCTTAGGTTTGTCTATATTACCTGCCACTCGGATGCCCCAGGCTACAGGGTGGGGTCTGTTTCCCTCCCCACCTCCAGGGTTATGTGTGGACCCAGGAGCCAGCCAGGGCCAGGCCTGGTGGAAGTTCATGGAACTCAGCAGAAGATAGCAGGAGGGTGGGGCAGCACACCCCACCCTCCAAAGCCCTCACCTTGTTGTTGGCCAGGTACAGGTAGTTGAGGTTGGTCAGATGCTCAAATGCCTCCTCCGGGAGCCCTTCAAAGGACAGGTCAGAGCCCTGGATGGGAGACGCTGCAGGGGAGCACGCGAGCCACCCCACCCTCAGCATCCCCCCACTTGCCTGGACAGGGAGACAGGCCACTCAGATTCCTTCCCAGTCAGTCCCAGCAGGCCTGCTCAGCCCTGCTGTCTGTCTCCTTGCTCACGTGGCCCAAGCACAGGAGCAAGCAGTTAAGTGTCTGCTGAGGGACGGAGTGACCCGTCTGACCCTTTCAGCCAGGAGGAAGTGTTCCTCTTGCGACGTGATGCCCACAGGTGTCCAAGTCTCTCCTCATACTCAGCCCTATCTACAGGTGGGGGCACCAAGCTGGGACAGCTCTGTGTAGGGAAGGCTGCCACTTCTGGGCCTCCCAGCCACCTGGCATGCCCCCCCCCCCCCCTGACAGATGTCAGGTCACTGGGAGCTGGGCCAAGCCGGCCCCTTCCAGCCCTGAGGCTGGACTCCAACATTCAGCTCCAGGCTCCAGGACCCCCAGATGCTGGGACTCGCCCAAGTTTTTAATGAAAGGGAACAGTTACATAAACTTGAGTGTCCCTCCATGGAATACCCTGCTGAGTGGTGTGAGATGCCGGCCAGTGAAAGCCGCAGCAGCATGAGGAACACCGCGGAGGGAACTGCTAAGTGAAACAGAGCAGATTATCACACCCGTGGTATGAATTCAGCGATGAATTTCAGAACACTAGGGGAAAACACCGCTGGATTGTGAGATGGTCATACAACCGTATAAACTTACTAGAACTCATCAAATTGTACCTTTAAGTTGCATTAATCTTAAGGTATACAAATCACACCTCAGTAAAGCTGCTTTAAAACTGGAAAGAAACATAGCAAAATGTCAATAATGATAATTCAAAGTAGCAGAATTGTGAGTGGATTTTTTTTCTTTCCATTTTTCTTTTCTAAATTTTCTATCTTCATCACATACTATTCTTGTCATCAGAAAAACAAAATAAAAGTTTGAGGACCCTATAGCTCTGTTTTATTTTTAACAGATCTTTGGTCTAAAGGCCCCCTGTGAATTAAAAAGTCTATGACAAGGTGCTGGGAAGCTTGGCTGCACTGAAGCCCCATCCCCAACCCTTGTCCCTGGTCTCAGAAACACCCAGGGCTGGCTTCCAGCAACATGAGGGAGCCCCTGGAGCATCCGGAGCCCATCCTCACACAGTGCAGTTACCAACCCAGTCCAGACTTACCCCACACACACACCCCAGGATCTGCAGGGCCAAGCTTTTCCCATGGATACCTAGCACCATTCAGGCCCCTGAGTCCCCACCTGGTGTCCCATGGCTCTGGTGACCCCTTACCTCGGGAAGTCAGTTGGTTGTTCTGGAGGTTCAGAGTCTCCAGCCGCTGTAGCCGGGACAGCTCCTCAGGGTAGATCTTCTCCAGCTGATTGTTCTGGGGGCAAGGGTGGCAGGTGAGGATGCAGCCTCAGTCTGGAGGGGTGCTACCTACCCTTAGTCACAGCCCTGGGAGTCAAGTCCAATCTTGGGCATCTGCCTTGGCAGACAGACCCTGAATGCTGGCTCATATGGGTGCTAGGGACTCATCAGTGACCAAAGAGAAGTGAGCCCAGCCTTCAAGGATGAATGGATGAGTGGGTTAGGGACGTAGCTCAACGGTAGAGCACGTGCCTAGCATGAACAGAGGTACTGGGTTCAATCCCAAGTACAGGGGTCACGTGGACATCCACAGGCAGTTGTTCATACAAGGTGAGCTATCTGTCCTCTAGACCTGCCGCCTGGGTATTTCCACTTGGTGACAGGCATCCATAGCTGTCTCCCAAGCAGACACCAGTTCGTTTCCCTTTCTTAGTCCCATGCTCCCCACTCCTCTTGGAACACTATAAAACCTGGGTCATTTACCACCTTCCCCAGCCTTCCTAGTTTGGATTGGGGCTGGATTAGGAGCCTGCCCTGGACCCCAACGTGGGAGTCCTTTTTGTTTGATTTCTTTGTTTAGGGCTCCACTTCGCCCATAGACTCTCAGCACCTAAAGGGCAGGGCATGTCCAAGTCTTATGTGCTCCCTGCCCAACAGGACCAGAGGTATAGAGCAGTAACCCAAGAGGTATATGTGAATGAGTGAGTGAGTGAACCTACATAAGAGTTGTCCTCAACTTGCCTCTTCCTCTCACTGGCCACCCTGGCCTGTAGTGTGGTTTGATAATGGGTGGGTAACTTTCCCTCATTGGACTTGATCTCCTCTGGAAGTGGGTATGACAGCCCCACCCCAGGACTACCAGGTCACAGACTATCCAGATGAATCTGAGTCATGAGGCCACGCCTACTTCTCAAGCATCCAAAATTTAGCCTCCACCACAGCAGGGACAAACTTTCTGTGCTTTGTGCCCCTAGTACTCAAGTTGGGTCTACCTGGCTTTGATCTCCTGGCCACATGATGGTGACAGCATCGCCCTGTCTGTGCAGAGAGGGTCATCACAGGCAGGTTTGTGTCACTGTGAGAGCCTGACTACATACTGGGCCTCAGTCCAGACTCCTCTCAGCAAACAAGCAGGCTATGCCACCTCAGTTCTCCATGACCAAGACATCCAGAGGGTGTCACAGGGGTGGGCCAGGACTCCACAAGTCTGATCTGCCTTGTACCCTGAATCTGGGGGTAGGGAGCCTCAGGTGTAGGGGGTAACCTTGGTGGTCACTGGTGTGACATCAGCCTCACCTGTAGGGACAGATGGTTGGTGTGCTCAGGCAGATCCCCTGGGAACTCACGCAGGTCAATGCCACCGCAGTCCACAACACCCTCCTGGGAGCAGGCACAGTCTCGGGGGCAGTCAACAGTAGCTGGGCCAGGCCCTGGCTCCTCGGGGCTCAGGACCAGCACAGGCTCCTCCTCCACAAATTCATTCTCCTCAGGACTCAGACTGTGGGTGCCAGTTCGGCCAAACATGGAGGCCTTCATTGCAAGCACAGGGCCCAGGTATAGCTGTGGTGGCAACAGCAGCAGCAGCAGGAGCACCCTGCTCCAGGCCATGGTGCCTCCAGGAGATGTGAGTCAGGCTGGCTTTACCTGTCAGACATATTGGGTACAAGGCTAGGGCCCTCAAAAGACATGAAAGGGCCCACTCTGGCACAAGGTAGGAACCACTCTGTACCCCATTCTTGGTTCCCTGCTATCCTGCTACCCTTTCCTCCCCTCCTAGCCCATCAGGGCAGCCCTCCAAGGGGTGGGCGAGTTGAGCAGATGAGATGAAACCCTGTCCTCGGGCAGTTCTGCAAAACCTTCCACAGCCCCCACCAGGTTGGGGCCTGAGGGATCTGTACCCTCATCTCCAGAAGGGAATGTTGGAGCAGGATCTTGACTGTGCTGAGCTCCTGCTGCCCTGGCACCAGTGGTGAGGGGAGCCATTGTCCTCCCTCCAGCAGTCACAAGTCATGGTGGGCCAGCACCAGCAGTTGCATTCTAGAGCTTCAGAAGCTTGCCGTTCTGGGATCTTCAGAGCTTGACCCTGCCTCTCCCGCCACCATCCCAGTTCTACAGAACTACGTGTAGTGCCTCCCTCCAGGCCTTCATACTGTTCCTTTTGCCCAGAATGCTCTTCCCCTCTCTTATGCATTGTAACTTCTTTTCCAAGAACCAACTCTAGTGCTATGATGTAGAGGAAGATTCAGAGATGGCCCAGGGCTTCGCATTAGTCGACTTGAGTTGCATATTTATCACACACAGGGCTATGAGCAACTCCCAGTGTCTGGTGGAGGCCAAGCACAAATCCTGGCACAGAAGAGGACTCAGTGACAGGAGCTGCTGCTGCCCCTGTCACCTCCCGTGTCCCACTCCTGGTGTTCACATGCTCGGCTGCCCTCACCAGAGCCTGATGGACTCATGTGACTATTGCCATATGCAGGAGGTCACTCCTCAATATAGTCCCCTATTGCAGCAAGGAGTGGGTGCAGTTTGAGGAAGATTCTGGTGTGTTACTGTCCCAGGCCTGGGCTTGGCTCAGGACCTTACTGAGCTACCACTTCCTCATCTGTACCTTGCAGATGATACATCTAAACTCAGGCCTCTATGGAAAGTCAGAAAGATGACAACCTCAGAGAGCACCTGGCACCCATCAGGTGATGAGCAGCTACCATTTCTATGTACCGAGTGGCATAACAACTAAGTGGGCAGGAGGCACACAGGCAGGTGTCCAGGCCTCAGTGTGTCCCAGCCTGGGGTTGAGGCCCAAGTATGCTTAGGCCACACGGACCTGTGGGTCAAGGAGCCTGGCTGCCACCCCTTATCTCTGCCTTAATACCTCTTCCCTCTGGAGCCTCTTCATTCTAGGGACCCCTTTATGCTGCCACTCCAGTCTGGAGCAGAGTGGCCACAAGCGCCTGGCATGGGTGAGACTCTACCCCATTGCAACATCAAGAACCTCAACCCACTTATAAGGGTCTAACCAGATACTGGGCCTGGGGAAGTTTAGGAAACAGGGAGCTCGACAGTCACATATAGGTGGGCTCTGCAGTCACAGCCAGGGCTGTGATCTCAGCTCTAGCTCTTACCTAACGTATGACTTTGAGAAAGTTTTAAAACAGTCTAAACCTTAACTTCCCATCTGTTTCTTGGGATGATAACAGAACAGCCATCATGGGGAGACTGTGAGAGGTGTCTGTAAGACGCATGTGCTGCACACAGTAAGTGCTCAATGAACTTAGCTCTTCCCACCACACTCACTTGCTCAGGAGCATGGTCCACCTCCCGGCCACACCATTGCCCACTCCAGGATACTCTGCTCCTCCCTTCCCTTGTCTAGACCCCGCCTGGGTTTTTGGCCCAGGCAAGTCCACCTGCTCCCAGAAGTTGCAGACACATGGGCCACCTACGAATTCCTGCTGCCCTGTGACTGCTCAGGATTTCAGATACAGCTTTGCATTTCTCATCAGCTTGGGTCATTCTCCAAGGTGAGGCTTATCTGCACCCAGGGCAGCACTAGCCACAGATGAGGAAGATAAGGTGCCCTGCCTTCTTCTGCAGGGAGCAGTGGACCCAGGTACAATAACCACTGCCCACTCAGACTTGGGTGGCAGGGTAAACGGGTCCCTAGGAGGATGAGACCCCAGATGTAAAAGGTGTAAGGAGAGAGAAGCTGGGTGGCAGCCAGGCCTCCTTCATCCATAGGTCCACATGGCTAAGCAGACTGGGGGTCCCAGTCCCCTGGCCCTGCAGAGAACAAGGGAGCCGGTCTCATACATAGCTCCTGGGCTCTAGAGATCAGTTGGCAGCAGTAAGCAACTCCTGCATGGACCTGTGCTCACCTTGCCACCCATCTGCTGCCCCAGTGCCCTCACCAAATGCCAGTCTACAGACCACCATTCCCCTGGCACATTATAAACCCTATGGTGGGCTCCACACCTTCAGCCCCCAGAGCTGTCAGCATTAGACTGTGGCAAGCCTCCCCTCCTTGCTATCTGACACCACTACAGACAGGGCCTCTGATAACAGGGTGTGGGCCTAGGCCTGAGTCCCAAATTCACTCAGGGCCGGAGGTCAGGGATGAAGGATCCAGGGGAATGAGCTCAGGTGCCACATATCTTGTACACTCATTGGACAGGCTGGTATTTCTCCCCCACCTTCAGTTAATATCTGTAAAATTTGCAAATTATACCTGTACAAATATTTAATTTATATTAATATTCCAAACCATATTGAAAATGTTCCCAGATCAGAAGCTGGCCCATCAGGATCAGCCGTTATATCAGCTGTTAAGTGACTGAGCTGAGCTCCCAGTCCAGGTCTTCAGTGCTGTCTTGTACTGTTCTGTCTGGGACAAGTCCAGCTGGGTGCTGGGGACCCAGATGGAAGACTCAGGCAGCCTCCTCATCTTAAGAGGCTCATAGCTGCCCTGTCCACTCTGGTAGCCACTTTCCACATGTGGCACTCAAAATGTGACTTGTCCAAATTGAGAGGCGCTGGAAGTGTAAATTGTAGTATACATGGATTTCAAAGATGTAGTCAAAAAGCATGTAAAATAATTAACATAATATATAATTTCATATTTATTCTTATACTGATTACATTTTATTTTATTTTTTAAAGAGAGAGGGAGGGAGTGAGAAAGATAGAATTAATTTTTATTTATTTTTCTTCTGGTTCTGACTTCTCTGACACCCAGTTGTGTATGTGATGCTGGGGTCTGAACTTGGGTCCTTGTACATGCCAGGCAAGTGCTTTAACCACTGAGAAACTGCTCTAGCCCCCTGATTACATTTTAATACTTTGGATATATTAAATAAATTTAAGTATGCCTGATTCATTTTACTTTTTAAATGTGGCTTCTACAGAATTTTACATTGTATTTGTGGCTTATGTTATATTTCTGTTAGACAGTGCTGGTCTAGAGCATTATGTGTAAACTGAGTCTGATAATTCCAGCCTCATCAGGAGTATGATGAAGGAAAACTTAGAGACCATAAGGACCCAGGGACAGTATAATCTTGCCAGAGATGGCTTCCTGGAAATGAAGCCTGGTCTAGCCATTCTGAAGGATGAATATGAAGCCAACAGAAAATAATACAAGCAAGTAGGTCAAGGTGTGCGAAGGTCTGGGGCAAGAGTCCACGTGTGCACTAGATCTGTGAAGCTCACTACACTGTCTGGTGACAGGTGGGCATGGGGCATGATATGAGCAGACATAGTGCCCACAAGCCTAGGCTAGCTGAGGCCAGGGAGTGTGAGCCTTGTCTCTGGAAGATGGGCTACTGAAGAGCAGGAGTGTGACAGGCAGGCTAGGGGTGGCCTGTGAGCCTGTGCAATGGCACAGGCAAGAGATAATGAGCCTACTCTGGGCAGAGAGGGAGGTGCTGGGTTTCAAGGACGGAAAAGTGGCACTGGATCCCAAGGAGAGATAGGAAGAATGGACATGGCTTGAAGAGTGGAGGCCCCAGCAACCCCTCCCTGTCCTCCAGCTTTCCCAGTCACCTTCAGAACCATGGAAGCCTGTGTAGCTCCAGCTCTACCATCAATTTTCTGTGTGACCTTGGGCACACCACTGACCCATCTGAGTTCCAATTTTCATATTTAGTCTTCTAAGCCCTACGGCTCCTTCTGTGTTCCTGACCAATGAGAATTTGTGGGAAAAACAGTGGAGAAGCAGAGCCGTGCTCTCCAGGAGCTTCAAGTCTACCTGGGGAGGGATAACTCAAACTTCTGGATCAGAGGAGCAGCTTAGTCTATGGTGAGCTCTTCCTTGGGTGGAGAATGTTAGACACAGAGGAACACAGGTTTTAGCCTGACTGCTGTGTGACCCTAGAGAAGTCATTTCACTGTTCTGAGCCTGTTTACTAGTTGAGGAAATGGACAGGAAGCTAGTCATGGGGCTTAAATGAAAGGATTGACCCTCCCCAATGCCAGCACCAACTAGGTCACATGTACAGGGTTACTGAGGAAGTGACCGGCACCTGCTGCCAATCAAACCTCAAGGCCTGAAGTGGGGGTGGGGGATGAATGGTTAAGACAGAACTAGGAAAAAAAAAAAAAGAGGGAGAGACCAGGGGACAGCTCTTCCGGCTCCAGTACCACCTTCTTCCTAAACTCAAGGTTGAAAACATTCATCAACCTGCTCTGTGCTGGGCCACAGACAGAAATATCTTACTGATGCTAATGGAAATTCCAGGACTCAAAGTCCACCTTGCAGGTTCAGAACTCAAGTACAAAAGGGACCCCACTACTACCCATCCCCAGAAATCTCTTCCTCAAATGCCCCTGCTCTGGGGGTCCTCTTTTGCACCCTCAATTGGGTTAGGGTGCACTTTGGTGCTCCCACAGCACCTCTGCCTGCTTGGTCCTTGGAAGTTCAGCTGAGCCTCCCTAACTACCAGGCATGGAGGGGTACTCAGGAAATGTTTGCTGAATGAACAAATTTGTGAAAGTCAGAATTGGAAAAGACTGCATTATTATCTGGTCTGACTCCTTAGTTTACAGATTAGTATGTTAAAAGCAAGGCTAGGACTAAAATTTGTTTTGAAAATTGAGTAGGAGTTCTCTGAGCAGCCAAAGGAAAAGGCACTCCAGAGCAGATGCAAGGGCATGCGCAAAGGCACAGAGTGGGAGGAGGGAAGAGGAAGGTGTTTAAGGTATTTAAGGAAGATAAACAGGGAATGGAAGTTGGGGATAGGGCATCAGGCATTATGCAAAGGTTTTGGTGACAGGGAGCCACCAAGGGTTCCAAACAGATGGTGGTCAGCCTAAAAGCTCCACCATTAGCAACCCCATCCCTTTCCAAGACCAGACAGAAGGGACAAAGTATGAAAGATCCTATGAAAAGTCATGTGAATCTGACACTTCTTAACTTGCACTCTAGACTAGGGGTAAACTGGGCCCTAGGCCCCAACAGTGGACGTAGTGAGGCAGGAACACCCACTGGTTCTTGCCAGGACAGTCCACAGGCTATTTAGAGTGGTGGGCTCTTCTACCTTGGAATGATGTGAGGGCCCCTCCTGCCTTGATCTTGCAGCAGCAGAGCGCGACTTCACCTTCCCTAGCCAGCCCAAAGCCAAAAGGCAAAGGCTCAGGTAGGGTATGCTTATTCCTCTGTACTCTGAATCCCGACCATCAGCGCAGTTAGCACCGCACGCACCACCCGGGCGCTCGTCCCTACTGCAGCGCCATCTCTCTAGCCGTTCAGGCCTCAGCTGACTCCCAGCCCCAGCCCCGCTCGCCACCAAGAGCTCTTCGCCGCTGCCGCCGCCACTTCCTCTTCCACCTGACGGCGCATCAGGTATTCCGACGCCTCGCTCACGCCCCCAGCCCAAGGCCAGGCACGTGGTTCAGGGACCCACCACCTGGGGCTTCCGCTGCGTTCACAGGAAGGTGCTGACTCGCCTCTTGCTTGCCTTCTCCCAGCCCCTAACTCGGTTCAGCTGTCCCGCCGGGAACCAGCCGCCTAGACAATCCGACTCTAGGACGCCAGCTGAGAGCTTTGGCTCCACCAGTGCACCGGCGCTGGGCTGGTGCGGCGCAGGGTCGGGTGAGCCCAGCCCTGTAGCAGGACCCGGTGGCGGGCGCGCAAGGTGCGCCTCACCTGTCGACGTGCCCTAGGGGAATATCTCTGCCTCTCCCTAGGCCTGTTTCTCTGTCTGTAAAGAGGTCGCGGCTGGACTCCCTGGGGAACGGAATTGACGTGAAAGGGCTGGGCCCGGGCTCTAAATGCAGGGGTTCACGCACTCTCCAGTTTCACCTGCCCCCACATTCCGTCGCTCGCCGAGGTCCTTCCACTATCCCCCTCCGCCCCATCCGCTCACAGATTCTTTCCAGATGTGCAGAGCAGGAGGGGCATGGGGTCTAGGACTGGCCTCGCCAGAGCGGAGAAAAGGCTCCTCCCTGCCCAGGTCCGGATCGCAAAGGGGTCGCACCCGAGGGGAAGATTTCCGACCAAGTCCTCGGTGCAGGCTCGGACAGAGGGGCGAGATGCCTCGGCTCCGCCCCGGGCAGCTGTTTTGCGGTCGGTAGAAGGCGGGGAAGTCTGTCTGCTGCCCAGGCTCGGCCCCCCGCCCCTGGCCCATCCGGCCGCCCGCGACTAGTACCTGCTGCGCCCCTCCGGCTGAACACGTTCTCCCGAGTCTCTGCAGCGCTCCGCTGGCTCGGGCTTCTTCCATTCAAGGCGAGCCGTGCGCTCCGCGACTTAAGTTTTGTTGTGGGTTTTCTCCTCCCCGCCTCTCCCCGCCCCCACCCCCGCGTGCATCTGCTGGACGCCGGCCTCCTTCGGACACAGGCACGGGGTCCCCCCGGGCGCGGGAGGGGAGGGCCTGCACCCTCCCGCCCTGCGCTTGGCGGGGCCCTACTTCCCGGGGAGGCAGAGCCGCCTCACCGTCCCCTCCGCCTCGGCGGGCTGCCGCACCACGCCCCCCAGGCCGGGAAGGCGGGGTGTCTAGCCCGCAACTTTTCCTAGCTCCCAGCCTTCCACCGCGGAACCCGACCCGCTTCAGGCCCCGACACCTGAAAGGAAGGCCGGGGAGAGGGCCCCTTCCACTCAGTGGCTTCTATCTCAGCTTCTTCCTCATGACCGAGGATTATGCAGCCGCTCTAGGCACGAGTACCTTTCCATTTACTCTCCTATTCTGGGGTTCCAGGCTGTGGCTATTATAATACCGCCGCCAGCTAAGACCCTTCTGGGCCCCTTCCCGGAAAACGTCCCAGTTCTCCACCCCACCCTGCGCCCCCATTCCCGAATGGCCCTAGGCCCACAACTTGGTGAGCCTTTAAGGATGGTAAATTGAGCTGGGAGTAGGGTTCCTGCAGATCCCAGTCGCTGAAAGTCAAGTGGGGGTGAACGGTGAGACCTCGCAGCACCACATAGTTCCCAGGAGCTGAAAACATTTCCAAGTACAGGAGCATTAACTACTAGCAGCTGAAGCAACACCATTGGCGCCAGGGGCTTCGGTGGTGGAAGGCAGTGGGGCTGGTTGAGGTGGTACTTGGCACCTCCACAGTGGAACAAGCCTCTCATACCTGCTCTGGCTGCAGGCAAGGCACCCACAGCTGCCTCACTGGCCCTAGGATAAATAAACCAATTGCAGCACCACTTGTTCACCTAAATTGCCTGAGCCCTGAACGAATAAATGGCTCATGGAAAGCTGCTCCAGACCTTTCACTCCTGCTGCTGCCTGCAAGGGCATCCTGTTTATATACATCAAGTCCCACACTCCGTTTTTCACAACCTTGCAAAGACTGCTGTCTCCTCAGCCTCCAAAAAAGAAGATGCCTCCAAAACTGGGGAAGCAGAACTGGGAGAGGGGGAAGTCTACCCTTCTCCACTGCCCTCTCCATCATGGAAACAGGCAGACAATGTGAGCAGGCAACTGTAAGCCTGAATTTGAACCCAGAGCTGTCTGTTTCCATTACACCAATAACTCAAGAACTTAACAAAATGGGAAAATGAAATATTTTGCCTTCTTTGGCCTCAAATTCCAGTCATCTTTGGGCTCAAACTTACTAGTTGGTGTGATTCACAGGACTGGACTGGGGCCAACAAAGACGCAGCATCTCGAATCTTGTGTCCTCTCATGAACAATGAGCCTACATTCATGTGCATGTTCTTTTAAGAACAGGATTTTATTGGTTTGAACACCCATGAACTAAAATCTAGGGCAGTGAGAGCCAGCATATTCTGAGGGCACAGAGGCACTATCCCAAATCTTAAGTATCCTATCATCCCAACCCAGGGGAAGGTATTTTCTATATGTAAAATTGCTAGGGCCAGGTTGGTTGAGGGGCCAGCCCCATGGCACACCACTCACTGTTCCCCACCACCCTCACTGAAATAGGCTCTGCCAAGCCAGTGCCCATGCATGCTTTGTGACTGTCCATGCTGTTGAGATATGCTACAGCATTTGTCTCATGCATGGTCTGGAGGAATGCCTTTGAGATTCTCTGGTGGGAAAATGGAGGCAGTCCTCATGCTGCAGAAACAAGTCCTCTAGCTTTTAGAAGGGTTGTAAACACAGTTTGAAATTTAGGTTTCCTGCCTCTTCAGCCCCTTCAAGCTGTCCCTCAATTTCAGGTCCTGTGTGATATTACAATAGTATATATAGTATCGAGTGCAAGCTTCAAATGTAGACCTGGGTTCAAATGAAAATACCAATCGAACCTACATCTCACAGAATGTCTACATTAACTGGGAAGTTGAAAATATAGGACTATGCATAGCACTAAACACATGGTAAATGCTCAATAAATTGCAGCTATAATTAGTACAGAACTATCAACCACACCTGCCCAACCTTGGGAGACATTAAAATAGAAATGTCAAGTGGTAAGAATTAAACAGAACCTTGGCACTACCCAGGACAAGCACCTTCCAAGGAAACAAAGAACACTCAGAAGGGAGGAAAGACAGACACCGTAGAGATAGCTGCAGCTATAGAACAGGAAGGCTCTCAAGGGGGTCTGATGATGAAAAGGGGGAGAAAAAGAACAATGAGCTGTTATACTTCATCACCAAAGAAAATCATTCATCTCACCTTGAGCTGAGGACCCAAGAGCTATCCTTATTAACAGCAGAGTCCCAAATACTGAGCTATGGCAGTGGCTTGATCAAATCACATAGTGTTGTTTGGGGAATATAGATTCCATCTGAAGGATCTTGATAAAAGAGAAGACTCATCAAGGAACAAGCACAGAATGATGGAAACACCAAAGTCTCTGGACTCCAACAACATCTCATGCAAACTCTTCATTATTGGACTTTCCTTGCCATATTATATTTTTCATCTATTTCTTCCACTGGATTGTGAGCCCTTCAAGGCAAGAACCTCTTTTCATATAATGTGAGGTTCCCTTTCTAGCCCTAAAAAACATCATTGTGATAGGTTGATTACAGTGATACCCCCTAAATTGTCCACCCCTTAATGAATATGTTACATGACACAAAGAGTTTGCAGATGTAATTAGGACTACAGATCCTCCTCCCCAGTGCTAAGAATCAAACCCAGGGCCTCAACACATGCTAGGCAAGTGCTGTACCAGAGCTACAGCCCAAGCCAAGGTTATGGAACTGAAAATAAGAAGTGTCATGGATTTTCCAGATTTGCTTAATCTAATCATGTGAGCTCTTAAAAACAGAGGTATTGGGCTGGAGTGAGAGTGCAGGGACAGGAGTTCAAACCCAAGCACCACGTACACAACTAAGTGTCAGAGCAATGAAAGTCACATGAAAAACTAAATAAAACTGATTCTCTTTCTCACTGTCCCTCTCTCTTTAAAAAAAAAAAAAAAAAAAAAAAAAGGTACTTCTCTGGCCACAGGTAGGAGAGATGAAGAAGAAGGGGAGGTCAGAGAAACTTGAAACGTAAGAAGGATTTGACTAGCTTTGATGAAAGGGCTACGAGCCAGCTCTAAAAGCTGGAATACTCTCAGGTTGCCAGCAAGGATACAGGGACTTCGGTCCTACAGGGCATGGAACTGAACTGAGTTCTGCACAAATCACAAACGAGCACAGAAAACCAGTTGAACAAAACCAGACTTCTAAGCAAGGTGCTATTTTTGCCCCCTTATTTTAGGAAGCATGCTCAGGAAGTTGTGAAACCTGCTCAGGTGGCCTGTCTTGTCTACTGAGTGCTTGAGGCAGGGTTCCAACTCAGGTTCCAACTCCAGGGAGCATGGTCTTCAGTGTTGCAGCTAGGGTTCTGTGGCCTGAAGTTTCTAATACCTTAAGCCAGATAAAAACCGACTACAAAAAAGCTCAAAAACAAAATAATTCCAAAACAGAAAAACACCTCTCAGGCCTCTTTCACACTATGAAAACTTGAAAGCTTTTGAATATTTATTTCTTTGATGAATCTTTAGTTTTCTCCATAGTAAATTATGAACAAATCAGGGTATAAACAAGTTTTTTTTAAAAAGTTATCTAGTCATCTTCCTGGCACACAGAAGAAACAATGATAAATGCAAAGAAGAAATCCTTAAGAGTAGCTGTCAATGAAACAGCCCTTCTTCCCATTCAGATGATCTTTCAGCCACAATTAAGGTCCATCTCTTGAAATGAAAAGCTCTCAGTTTTTGCAATTGGGGTTTAGGAACATCTCTGATTGGTGTTCCCCATCTACTGAGGACAGATTTTTATTGTCAGGAAGTTCAACCTATTTTCAGTCTGAAATTTCTGTATTTCTTCCCTTTACTTCTAATAACCAAGGGAAAAGTTTCCTTCTTCTCTTTTGGTCTTTTCATTTCTTAAATACTTGTGAACTGATATCATACCCTGCCCTTTAGTATCATTTTGCCAAGCTTGAGCCTTCTTTCAACCTGCCTAAATCAACCATTCTCTTACACCACTGTGTCTTCATGTCCAAAACTCTTTTCCATATATTTCTGTCCTAAGTGTCTACTTTTGAACAGACAGTGGTCTACACAGAAGGTGCCATGCCTCAAAAGGGAAATTATACAGTAACTTTCAGAGGAAAAGAAAATTTAATTGTTATTGGGTAGTGGGTGAGAAAACTACCACTAATGGCTTCTCTGTCTACAATTTAAATAAATAGCAGCCTATCATCAATTTCCCCCAATTCTACATAAAAGTTTATGGCCACAGATATAGCAGCTAAAAGGTCATGTGCTTACTACATGCTGCTGAAAATACTACTATGACTATTTACAAAGTATTTAAATGATTATTAATATAATAAACTAAATGGACATCATTTTTTGCAGTAAGTTTTGGATGTATCTTTAAAAAATTATTTCTTCAAGAAATCTGGCTAAAATGCCATACCAGATTCAAGTTACAGCCAAATGGAATCAGACTCCAAATTTCTAAAAGGCCAGAAATCTGGCCCAATGTTCTCTGTACTTACCAAGAACTAAAGAATTGTTTGTTTGCAGCAGTCTCCAGATAGATCTAATGCTGGACCTTTCCAAAAGATTTTGTAACTCTCTATTGAGAAAAACTCTAAAATTTGGCCAGACTTGGCTGTTTTTTTCTGATAGTATGTAAATCGTTCAGGCCCCTCATCAGCCATTTAGTACAAATTCCTAATTCAAGTTCATGAGGTCTTTAAACAAACTCAACACCACAGAATAGTTTACTGGGAGGTACTATCCAACAGACTAACTTTCTGGTCAGTAACCTCAAGCAACTTTTTTGCATTCAAAAAACAATCATGGCATCTAGAACTGTAATTTTTGGCCAAAATGAAAACCTTTGAAAGTCATACCAAATAATTCTATATCTATTTACTCAGTTACGAGACTATTAAATTTAAGTGATTCTTGAGGAAAATGTGAGGATGCAGATAGTCAACAAAAGTAAATTACTCTCCATCCTGAAGCTAGCTCATTATCTGATCCCACAGGATTGTCTCAGAGTGTTTTAATCAATAATATCTTCAAGTGAAAAAAAAATCTCTTACAAAATAGTAGGCATCATCCACTGAGTACCTACTGTCTGCTTGACATTTTATAGCTACAACTTAATCCTCGAAACCAAAAGGTTGGCACCATTATCCCCATCTTATAAAGGGAGAAATGGGCCTAGAGTCCTTATTTATTATTTGCTCAAGATCCCAAAGCTATTTAAGTGCCACAGCTAGGACCAAAAACCTATATCCAATGGGCCTCAAAATTTCCCTACCATCCCAGGCTGCTCTAAATGTATTACCTTCCAAAACTGCTAAAGTTTCAGAAAATGAAGCAGCTAGCTGCAGACTCTAATTTCTTGTTTTTTCTTAAGGTGACATATTGAAGAAAACAGAAGGGTATTTATATGTGACTGAACCTTTTACCAGATACTTTACAATCTATAAAGGACTTTAATGATCATTGTCTAACCCTTATTTGATGGAGAAACAGCTATTGACCTTACTTGGTGGACACTGCATTAACACTGGACACACAGAGAAGAGTAACGGTTTCTACATTCAAGATATTTATGGTGAAGTGAGACACATCCACCCCAAAATTAATTGTCCCCCTTTTGCAGAGGAAGAAACTAAAGGCTGGTGATGCCTGAATGTCTAATTCTAACTTAGTTTACAGAGGCAGAGACAGGACCAGTCACCAGGTTCTACCAGCTCTACCTCTGCCTACTTTTTCACATCTGTCTCCACTGATGGACACCCTAGTGCAAGACACCATCTTCTTGCATGTGGACATTCACTCAGCAACGCTTAGCCCCATACGCTCTCCACGCAGCAGCTATGGTGACAGCAGAAGACATCTCAGTCCCCTGCAGTCAGTTCACTGCTCTGGTGGTCATCAGTTCTGTTCACAAATATTCCAACTCCATCCTTTATTCCTGGCACATGGTAGGGTTTTGAAGTTAAATGGGGCATATGACTGGAATGGGAGCAAAAGCAATATATATACCTTATGAGTGGAGGCTCTAAGAGCGCTTTTTCTCTTCCTCTGCCAAGACTGGTATGATATTCCAGATAGTGGCTACTCTGTTAGCCTGGGCTCTAGACTGAGGATATGAGAGTAAGGTAGTCATGCAACATGAAAAATAAACATGTAAAACTGTATTTTCAACCACTCCCAACCACGCTAAGATGAAACAAAAGTCTTATCACAATGAACTAATTCCAACATATATAGCTCCCACGTACCTTATGCTGTCATCTTGGGCCTGTCCTTCTTGCTTGCTACATTCCATACTGGCCCCTTGCAATTTTAGGAATGAGTGAAGCTCCTTTCCACGCTTTAATGTAATCTCCTTGGCATGGTTTTCTTCTTCTTAACCTACAGAGCTCAGCTCAGACATTATCAAAGAAGCCCTTCACTGTGACTCTCCATCACCATACCTTGATCACCTGCTGCACAGCATTTCATTCTGTAATAATTATTCATCTTTTTGACTATTTTTTGGACTATAAGCATCATGAGGCAGGAACTTACCACTATCTCCAGTGCCCAGTATTCTACCTTCTACGTAGCACTCAATAAAAACTTGTTAAATGAATGAAAAAGACTCTAGAAGTATGATAGAACACTACAGCTAGCCTATCACAGAAGTAAATGGTGGTGGGTAATGGTGAGGATGGAAAAGGAACTCCCATTTACTAAAGGACTACTTAGCACTGTTCTAGGTACAGATCAGGCAACACAACTAGTAACAATTTTAACCTTGACCTCTAATCCATAATACTAGGGAAAAAATTGGTACTATATTTTTTCACTAAGTAGTTCTCTGTTGTACACTTCAATTTCATTCACATATAAATACATTTCTATCCCAAGAACCAGTTTTTATTTTCATAGGCTCATTCTAAAGCTTTTTTCAGCCTTTTCTTGTTATCAGGGACCAGTAAGGGCAGCAAATCCAAACTACTGATCTATTATTTCATTGGAACCTCTTCCTTGAAGTCTTTTTCTTCTCAGAGTAAGAAGCCACTATGATTAGGAAGTAGGTTCTGAATTCATTCTATGGGACTTGAGATCAACTTGTATTGGCTTAATTTATCCTCTGGCCCTATCATCAAATACTATTCTGCTGGTCACAGAACATGCAAAGCTGAATGGCCTCATGGGATCAGCTCTATAGTCCTAACTGTATCAGCTAGGGCTCCAAACATTTAAAACAAATTAAACAACCTGGGTTTTACCTTTGACCACTTTTAGATAAAGTAACAACAGAGAGGTGGGCTTGCCATCCCCCAAACAGCTCTGCTAGGCTCTGTGTAGACACTCAGGATTATCACAGCAGAAGGGACGTTAGGTACCATTTCTTAAATCCTGTCCTTGAATAGTTTAGGAACTAGGCCAACAGTTGTTCACTTAAGAGAAGCAAATCTCCTGGCCCTGGTCTGGTGCTCTTCCCAGGACCCCACCAGGACTCCCTAACTAGGCACTGTCCAGAAACATTTAGCTTGTAAACCTTCAGTGTTTCTCTTTATACACCATCACCTAGAAAATCCTGGGCAGAAAGAATGTGCACAATAAAACAAAGGAGGATCAGCAAGAGTTATTTTAATTTTCTATTAAACATTCTTCCAAAAGCATTAAAGTTATCCCATATCTGAGTTATAAGAAATAACATTAGAATTAGAAAAACTAGGAAGATAAATGCAGAAAATTAACCAAACATGAAAAAAATTATAATAAAAAGCTTAGAGCTTTATAAACTTAACAAGATAATAATTTGAAAACTGCATCTAAAATTAAACTTTTTTCAATTATTTTTAGCAACAGTATTTTATGACACTAAAATCCTGATTTTTCAAGAAAGAAACCCATTTACAAACACTTCTACCTTAAAAATAGGCCTATGTTCAGCTAGAAATCACCCCCCACAAGCTCTGATCATATTGCTTTATTTGGGAAGAAAAAATCATTTCTGATGGCATGAAACTTTTTTAAAGTTTTTTTTTTTAATCCTAGTACAGAATTTTTAGAACTATTAGTGAAAAACTGATAAAGGTCATGAAGAGCTAATTACAGGTTGCTACTGGTATTCTGTTTCTTCCCTAGTTCTTCCAAGAAAAACTTACACTGAATCTTCAGCAGAATAATCGTTAAATATGTTTCTAAGCAAAATGAGAGCTTTTGTTTACATAGTTTTAAGATTTTACTGTTCCTAATTTTATACTGAAACTAATTTACCCCAAACCATAATTACCATGTTAACTTTGTCATGCAACAGTTGTATGCAATTCCGCAAAGCAGTAGGATACCATCAGGCTCTGTTTACCCAAAGCTTAGGAAAAACACTATTGGTCACACCCATTTAACAAGTCTATCTCATGCTATTTGCCAATGTGTAGTTTCAGTCTAAGTTCTGACAATGAAATATATGGATATATATTTATATATCTCATCTTGATTTTCCAAAGTTGCCAAAGGGAGTTCTTCACAGCTTAGCTTTGCCTGGTTGAAGCTGAAGATTTTGTAACTTCATTGCCAGGCCCATGTTGCCAGTGATTTTCAATTTACCTTGAAAGAACGCCTGTAAGAAGAAAGCAAACTTTTATTACTTGGTGGGTTTTGTTTTCAGGTTGCTAATGTTTCTAGACTATTGATCCCTGAAATCTTTTATTCTGGTCACTTAACTTTCTTCAAAATATGACTCTTGGCTTTCTGGAAGAGAATTAGAACCAGAATACTTAAAAAGAATATGTAAAGGCCATGCTTTACATAGAGCACTGGAAGGAACATTGTCCCCAGATGTATTCCATCAGAAACAGAGTTTGTTTTTACCTGCCTTACTCAAAGGTGGTACTTTTTCCAAATATTAGGCAAAGAAGATTCATACTAGATTGATGTCATTTACATATAGGTTGGAAACACAAATTGAAATTTTCAGTAGACTGCTGGGAGAAAAAGCACACTTAAAACACATTTGGAAACTCTTGGGATTCAATATCAAGTGGATGAAATGACACATACTACTCTGCTTTGCTTTGCTCTCCCTGATAAAGATAGATCCTAGAAGAGGACAGGCCAACTACTGATAGGTGCTCAAGTTACTCTCTGCCTCAGTGAGAAGAATTAGACCACTCTGAAGTGCGGAGCTACAATCTGTTCCATTTAACAAACTGTTTGTTTGTTTTAGAGAGAAAAAAAATCAATTTTATTTATTTTTTCTTTTGGTTTTTGTTTCTCCACACTTAGTCATGGGGTGATGGGGTCTGAACCCGGGTCCTCACGCATGCCAGGCAAGTGCTCCAACCTCTAAGCCACCACTCCAGCCCAGATTATACAATGTTTCCTAAATTTTCTATGTAATAAGATCCTGGGGAAACTTAAGAGAAATAGAAAAATTGGGAATGCAGCATGATTTCCCTGACATGATCCCAGTCTTTTAACTCAATTCCTGAAATAAGGAAAAGCTAGTTGAGAAAAGTTGCTGATAATCTTAGCTTTTACACAAGTACCTTAAAAGTGAGGAGCTTTGCTGTTTTTTTCTATACCTCCTCGTTAAGGGTGACTAATTCCTTTTTCCCCTCCTCCTCTGTCTGGATAAAGTAAATATTTCCTTTTTATATGGCACAAAGCCTTCTGTCTGAGGACTTAAAGGTCAGGTATCTCAGAACACAATATATTTAACATATGTCATTTAGAAATATGGACCAGTAGTAGAAGAGAAACTCACCATCTTCCCCCTTTTCTAAGTTAAAAAAAATGATTTTGTATTTGCTAATAGAGAAAACATGAATCTCTCCCTTTGGAGAATCCAAACATAAGGATCATTTTAATCTGGTCCCTAGGTGTTCTTCATGTGTGCTTTTAGGCTGGAGAGCACATTGCTTTGTTTCAACTGTAGCCAAACACTGAAAGTAGAATTTCCATTGCATTTAATGATTTCCAGTCAAATCCTCTACTGAGCATAAGGGAAGGCCATTAGCACATTAATGGTCTGTCATTTTAATCTTTAATTCCATTGGGTGCTAAGAGGTGCTGGAATGAAAATAAGCTGACACCTTGCCCCCCTGAATAGGCAGGACATAGATAAACTGAGAGAAGGAAGGCAGAAGATGTGTGAAGTCTGAGTACCCTGCCAAAACTGTACAGCATGTGCAGAGAGACTGGGAGCAGCAGCTGGAAAGGAGAATGACAGCCAGCTCCTATACTGGTGGCCTCCATTTCGTCCAGGTTTCTGGAGCGGGCTCTGTGAGTGGAAAAGTCAATGCCCATGATGTGGACTCACCTGAAACACCAGAGACACATCTCTCAATCATGGCATCAATAATACACTCAGTTGCTTAGAAAAGGCATTTAAAAAGGAACATAAGCGGGAGTCAGAGTTGGGTGTTTGAGCCAATTTTATGAATTACCAGGGAAAACCAGGAATAAGACCTGAAGCAAATAAGGCTCAGGCAATTAAAAAATATTAAGTTAAAATGAAAAAAAGGGTCTTAGTTTTTTGTTGTTGTTATTTGACAGCAAGTTCAGTGTGTTTAGTCAGTTCAGTTCTGTGCCACCTGAATATAAGGAGACCACTGATCCTTTGGAGACCAGGAAGATCCAAACAAGGCATAAATACATTTTAGAAAAATAAAATTTAATCCAACAATTGTTTATAAAGAATTAAAATTATCAGATATTGTGCTAAGTTCTGGAAACACAAAGACCAATAAGATGTGGTCTGTCCTTTGAAAGTCACAATCTAACGGGGAAGAGATAGGCACATTATGACTAATATACCATGGTAAATTCTAAGCCAGCAGCCCAGTTACTGGTTCAGAAAAGTGACTGCTACATCTCCCCAAGATGGAAGAAAGTCATCGGAGATAACACCTGAGCTAATTTCAAAAGACAAGGAGGCCATCAGGGAAGGACAGTTCAGGGAAAAGAAGAACATAAGCAAAGATACAAAACATAGAAGATCCTGTCTATTCCCACCATGCCCTCCCTCCCCTGGGAGTGCCGTTCCTCTCCACCGTGCACGCTAACTTCTGGACATCCTGGGCCCTACTCAATATTGTTTCCTCTGTGAGGTTTCCCCTGACAGCCTATAACACATGGCTGCTCCTTTTTCCACCCTCCCCAGTGACCACAAACCAGGTGTCGCACCTTGGATCTTTGGTCACACTTGCTCTTTTACAGATCTGTCTGTAAACCAAACCATGATTGACCTAAGCATGAGAACTATTTCCTACTCTTCCAGAACATAGGACAGGGTCTATCTGGTACATAGCTTGCTGCATGCATCTGTCATCCTTTAGGTGAACATTTGGGAGAACACTGATCTCTTTGTGTCTGACCTCTTGGCACTTTAGGCAGAAGATTAAGTGGGAAGCGCTAAAAGATCCACCTACTAGCAGGACATAAGCTCCATCAGACTCACCGACTGAGGATTCATTTTACCAGTCATCAAAGCCAGTAAGTCCGAGTCAGCCATGGTGATTGTGCAGTCAGCCTTCTTATCTAGAACAGAGATGTGAAGGAGGAAGAGAAAAGGGAGAGTAGTCAGTTTCAAATATACATTTTAGTCAAAAGCCACTGACTGCAATAGAATCATACTCAGACTGAAGCAGTGTGGGGAAATGGGCATTCACCTACACTTTTATGACAGCCTAGAAAGGTGTGCACAAACCATTAACAACCTCAATATCTAACAGAAGGAATTAATTAAATAAATTATGGTATATTCATACAATGGAATACAATGCAGTCATTATAAGAGCTGATGTGGATCCAGACTTACTGACCTGAAAAATATTCATGTTATATTGCATATGACTATTATATGAGCCAATTACAAAATAAACTGTATCCAAATATATAAGAAAAGGAAAAAATCTGTCAACTTGGACAGCAATATATTACTGAAGTTATTGTACACAGACTCTAGGTAACCCCCATGATCCCCACCTCCTGTCTTTATGTAATCCTCTTCCCTCCAGCAGTTCTGTGATTTTTCCTATGTTATATAAGCCTCCATCTTGCTAGCAGATCCACCCATGCCCTCCTGCTGGCTTTGAATAAATTAGCTGCCACCTGTGACCATACCATAGAGAGGCCATGCTTCCTCAGGAGCTGAGGGCACTCTGGCCTGCAGCCAGGAAAATCTAAAGCTGTCATTCTCACAGCCATAGGAAATGCATCCTGCCAGCAAATGGGGTGAACATGAATGCCAGCCCTTCCCCAGTCAGGCCTCAGATGAGGGCCAGGCCCTGGCCAACACTTTGACTGGTGATGGGTGGGGCCTGGGGGAGGCTTCTGGAGTGCGGCAAGATTCTCCATCCTGACCTGGGAGGTGTATTTATCTGCAAACAATCATCAAGGTATACTTCAGATTTGTGCTCTTTACCACAGACTAGAATTCAATCAAAATATTACCAAAAACAAAGCGAAAAAATAGGTGGTGGGCCAGATTTGGTCCACAGACATAATTCACCAATTCCTGAGCTACATGGTAGACTTTTGGAGTTTTTTTTTTTTTCATTTTATTTCTGATTTTTTCTAATTTTTTCATACCAGGTGTACATTAGTTAAATAATGCAACATTTTAAAATGTTAATCTTAGGGGGCTGAAGTGGTAGCTCAGCAGTTATAGTGCTTGCCTGTCATGTGAGAGGATGTGGGTTCATACCCCCAGCATCACGTACACAACGAGTGTTGGAGCAATGAAAGCCACGTGAAAAACTAAATAAAATTGATTCTTTCTTTATCTCTCTCTCACTGTCCTTCTCTCTCTCTAAAATAAAATGTTAATTTTAGTATCATCAAAGTATAGTGACAGAAAAAAGACTAAACAACAAGGACTAATATCTCATTGCTAAATCAACCATGCTTACCCTGGATAAATGGGAGGTGTAAAATGCAAAAGGAAAAATTCACTAAGAAATCAGTCTTTCAGCAGTCAATATTTTAGGCAATCAACCAACATAATAATAGTGCTGTAATGGTTGGCTCCTCCTTTCATTAAGGATAAGCTCAAATTAAAGTTGGCCTCTTCCCAAACCAAGTCACTTTCTATTCTACTTTTCATTCATTGTTCTTATCTGAAGCCACCTTATTATCTGCATATGTGCTTTCTGCCTATATTTTTCCAAAAGAATGAAAACTTCAAGAAGTCAGGGCCTCATCAGTTTTCTTCACTGTTATATCCCAGGATACTGAAGAATGCTTCACACATTCTTCAGATAATCTGTGCCTTAATAAAAGAGAGAGAGCTAAACTTTTAAAGCATGGTATGCCCAGATTATTAAATAACTAGCAAGATAGAGAAAAACATTTTTATTATATTTCTTACAACTCAGGGAAAGTACCTAAAAAACTAAAATTCAAAGGTCATTCTACTTTACTGCTAATGACATTTTCTCTTACCATGGGGGGAAGAAGTTCTGAAGCCTTAAAAGTGAAGGAATTTACAGTCTAGAAAATACTTCTATGGCAGACATATACATCAAACAGAAGAAAGAAAAAAGCTAACAAACTGAGATACTTAGGCCTGGTTCTAATATTCCAAGAAATGATTCCTAGTTACTGAACACTGACTTGGGGTAAAGGTGAAATCTGCTGCTGCTATAACACAGGCCTTTACAGACCTCTCACCATACTAAGTAATTCACATACCTGGCCTCATCTGATCATAGAGATCAAATAACTTTCCCAAGATCACGCAGCAGACTCCTGTTGCCTAAACCCAAATTCCCAACTCCTATGTTCTACTGCTTTCTCTGGCTATAGGAAGGATGTAAACATTCCTGTTGTGGCTTGGGTTTGGAATGTCCCTAAAAACTCATGTTGAAAGCATAATACCCAATGCAGCAAGATTCAGAGGTGGGGCTTTTAGGCAGTGATTGGTCATCAGGGCTATGACCTCAACAGTTGATTAAACCATCCATTGACAGCTGGATGGAGTACTGAGAGGTGGGACCTAGCTAGAGAATGTAGGTCACTGGTGGTGTGCCCTAGAAAGATTTATCTTTTCAGTCCTACTCCTTCCCCTCCCCATCCCCATCCATTTCTCTCTACCTACCCCCACCTCCCTCCCTTCTTCTCCTTCTCCCTCTTTTTCTCTTTCTCTTTCTCTCTCTCTCTCTTTCCTAGTTGCCATGAGGTGAGCAGCTTTCCTCGGCCAGGCCATGTCTTTCACCATGATGTGCCACCTAACTTCAGACCCAAAGAAATGAAGAGTCAGCTGGCCATGCAAATCTTCTGAAACCATAAGCCAAAATACATCTTCTTCTAAGTTGTTCTTGTCAGATATTTTGGTCACAGTGACAAAACGTTGACTAACATAATTTTTCAACCTAGTTTTAACTGGATCTTCACCAATTCATCAGCGTCTATTGAATACCACATGTTTTCTCAGTTCTCCAAGTCCTTTGGGGGGCTTGGATGACATATCTATGCATTCATACTAAATCAGTATTTAATACAGAGGTTTGGAAAGAAGCACATATTTACCAAGCATTTACAATGCTAGGTACTTTACCTATCTTATCTCATTCAATCCCCACAGATAAAATTATTTTCACCCATTTTCTAAATGAGACAACTGGACTTAGGGAGGATATGCACCTTGTAAGAGAGAGTCAAGACCTAAACTAAACCAAGGTCTAGGTATCTCCAAAGGCTATGTTCATTCTTTCTTTCTTTCTTTCTTTCTTTCTTTCTTTCTTTCTTTCTTTCTTTAACAGAGAGGGACAGAGAGAGAGAGAGAGAGAAACAATTTTATTTAGTTTTTCATGTGGACTTCATTGCTCCACACTTGTTTGTATACATGGTGCTGGGGTTCAAACTCGTAAATTCACGCATGCTGGACAAGCGCAGCAACCGCTGAGCCACCGCTCTAGCCCCAGCTATATTTTTTCTAATGCATCTTAGAAATAGAAGACTCTGAGGCTTTCTCTGTCATGTTGCCCATATAGGGATAAAGCCAAGAACTCAAGGCTAGGAGGGAAGAATAAAGCAATGAAGTAACACTTCGTCATGTTAGCTAAATCAAAGTTGGCTTCTTGGAGATATGCTATGTGAATCATTTCAATGGAAAGGGGAGAGAAGAGCTCACAGAGAAGATACTAAAAGGTACCCAAGAAGCAAGAAAAAGATTAAGGAAAGTGCACAAAATCTACAAGTCCTTAATATAATCATTACCAAGCTCTTAGAATACAAGCAAATGAAATAACATTTAAATGAATTTTACTTCATTAAAGAAGTAACCTCCCATCCCTATGTACACACCAGAAGAATTAGCAATTCTCCCTAAGGTGCCAGTTCAAACTAGGACAAGTTACTGATGCTTTAACATGGCTAATCTCTAACAAATGGTCATTTGTTGGTGGATGTAAAAGGAGCTGGCAATTTCTAGTGGTAGCTTTTACTGGCTAAGTCCATATTTCAACACTACTGCCAACTGCCAACAGGTACTAGTTTCAGCAGAAATTACCCTGCCCCAGGGTAAGATCTCTTCAGCTTTGTATGGGGCACCTAATATGAAGAGATCACATGAGAAAAGACTCTCTTTAGGGAAGGTGGGCTTTTCTGACATCATTCAATAGCTTTCTATAAGCAAATTACCTTTTATGACAAATGAACAATCCAAAACATCAAAACAAGAGAAATTTTAAAATTACCTTAACATCTTATGAGGAATATCAGAATATAATATTAAGTAACTACTAACTTTTAGTCATTAAAAAATTGGCACTACTATATATCCCAAAGCTATTTCTATTTCTGAAAGCTAGAATCCAGATTAAATTTTAGCTTTTCTTCCTATACCACCTTAGAGGGGCAGCTCATAGAATGCATACATAAAGTCTTTTTCTGCCCACTCATTTTGGGGGAAAACAAAAAAGACTATGTGTAAACCAGTAATCTTCACCACAAAGTCACACTACCTACACCAGATGGAGGCCCTTACCACTGCTCAGTTTTTCTTTCATTATCCTTGCATTGATTCAATAGTCCACATAAAATGCTCTTAACTTTTTCCCCATGTTCTGCACTCTATTCCCGGAGCTCTGTTTACCTGCTTTTCCCTTGATGATTTAAGAACCCTTGCAGAGAAAGAAGTACCATCTCTCCTTGCTAAAACTAATCCTCCTTCCACCTGTGCCTATTTCCCTAACGTCACCATTTCATCTAGGACCTCCCTCAATAACATATCAATAAGGAATCACTATCGTCTATGACAGACCTCTTTCTTCTGCACAGCCTCCAGGTACCATCAACTTCGACTTTAGCTATACCACCTTTGCTCACTGCCACGCTAAGCTGTTACTTAGTGGTGACATCCATCCTCCTAACTGCTGTCTCTGCCTCTGATAACTCTCTTTCCAGTTCATCAGGTCCAAAGAACCAGGTTCATTCTCTAAAATACAGATCTGACTTTCACGTTTTTACTACTTAAAAAACTTCAATGGATCAACTATACATCAAATACCTTTAAAGTTCTTAGCATTGCACTATAAAGTCTTCAAAAACTGGTCTCAATCCATCATGTTTCTAAAATACACTACACCCTCTCCAACAAGAGAAAATTAACAGTGTGATAAAGCTACCACTGAGTGAAGGCTTACTGGGTACCATTCATTCATGCTATTGTTTGAACTTACTGATTTTTCAAGGCCTACCATGTGTGAGGTACTGGAATTACAGCAGTGAACCTAACAGGCAAAAAGCTCTGCCTCTAGAGATTACAGTTCGCATGGAGGGATGGACAATAAGTGAATAATAAAAAATATTATATGGCATATCATAGGGGGACAAATACTTAGAGAAAAATAGGGTAGAAAACAAAAATAAGGAGGGGCAATGGGGTATGATTTTTAAAAGGGTGGCTAGGGAATGGTACACTGAGAAGGTGACATCTGGGCAAAGATCCAAAGGAAACTGCCCAAGAGCCATGAGAATATCTGGGGGAAGAAAGTTCCAAGCAAAGAGAATAGAGAGTAGGAAGTTCCCCCAATTGAAAATACTCTCACATTCATGGAATAGCAAATAGCCCAGTGTTATTGAAGCAAAAGTGAAGGAGAATGTACCAAGACAGAAAACACGAGCCAGATCATGAGGTGCCATCGTAGGAACTTTGCTTTTACTTGGAATGAGGTGAAGGACACTGGATGGTTTTGAGCAGAGGAGGGTAAAAATCAGACTTGAGTTTTAAAATGATCACTCTGGCTAATATATGCAGAAGAACCTGTGGGGGGCAAGGACAGAAGCTGGCAGACTCAGCAGAAATAAGGTGAAAGCTCCGATCAGGTGGCAGGAGTAGAGGACAGGATTTGCTGGTAGGTTAGACTGTGGAGTATGACAGAAAGACAGGCTCAAAGAGAACTTAAAGGCTTTTGGACTGAGGGACCAATAGGGCACATGAGCACAGTGGGAGAAGTATACATTGGAGGAGGAGGATCAGGAGTTTGATTTCATACCCACTAGTTTTAAGATATCTACTAGGTATTGCTATAGTTTGAATGTTCCCTCTAAAATTCATGTTGAAATTTCATTGTTGTAACAGCATTAAGAGGTGAAGCCTTTGAGGTGATTAGACCAAAAGAGCTCTGCCCTCATGAATAGAGTTATGGGACTGAGCTCCTCAGAAAAGGGTAAGTTCAGCCCCACCTCTCCTCTTGCTCTGTCTCATGCATGCTTACTTGCTCTCCAACATATGACACTGTAAGAAAGTTCTCACCAGATGCAGTCACTCACTATTGATCTTCCCAGCCTCCAGAACTATAAGCCAAATAAATTTCTAATGTTTATAATTTACCCCATCTGCTATATTCTATTATGGTAGCAGAAAATGCCCTAAGGCAGGTGTCCTAAAAAAATTTATCAATTAAGCAGCTGGATGGATAAACCGCTTGGAGTTCAGTGGCCAGGTCCATGTTAAACACATACATCTGGGGAACAGGGTAGAGATTGTTTTTAAAGCCTAAAACTAGATAAGATCCCCAGGGAGTGAATGAAATAGTCATGCCCTGTGATATTCATGAACTTTAGAAACACGGAGACATTAGCAAAAGATACCAGGAAGAAACAGTCAGTAGGTAAGACGAAAACCTGGCAGTGTGATATTATGAGGGTTAGGTATTAACCACTCAATTTAGCAAGGTGGTGGCTCCTGTCACTTTGGCAAGAACAGATTTGGGATACTGATCCGGACAAAAGCTAACTGGAATGAAATCAAGGAGGAGCTGAATGAGAGGAGAAATAGCAAAGCCAGTCTTCCAAAGCCATATAACCATGCACTGGACCATGTTCTTTACAGGCTAATTAAAAGAATACTCCTTTTTTAAAATTTTTTTCAAGTGAGAATGATAAGTGAGAGAGAGTGAGAATCAATTTTTATTGAGTTTTTCACATGGCTTTTGTTGCTTTGACGCTTAGTTGTGTATGTGAGTGCTGGGGTTCGAACCCTTGTACTCGCGCACGCCGGGCAAGCACCATAACCGCCGAGCCACTGCTCCAGCCCCCTAAAAGAATACTCTTAACCCTCACAACAATATTATGAAACATGTACCATTTATCATGCCCATCTACAGATAAGAAAAGTGAAATAACTGTTCCAAGGTAAGAATCTGAGAATAGCAAGATTGGGACCCCAACCCAATTGTCTAAAGCCTAATTCCAAAGCCTAAGACTGGCAGCGCTTTGGGTGAGCCTCCCAGTCTTTGGAGGAGGCAACTTTGAACTACTCCTGTACCCAAGATTCAGTGGTTCTTTAATGAGGCCCCATATCTCTAAAGCCAACCCTTTTGGGGAATACCAAAGTAGACTCCAGTTTTCTTAGCTGACAGCCTTTGTGAACCTGTCATTGCTCTACAAACCAAGTCACCACTTCACTGACCTGAGTTGGGAAGCACCGATCCTTTGCCGTTCTTCACATCTACCACCCAGGTGGCTTCTTTACCCCCAGGGCCGTCCTTCACCTTGAAGGCAAAAATACCACCAATTTTCTTCACAAACTGTTCCCCTTCCTGCAAATAAAAATAACACTGGAAGTTACATTAGGTCCCTTTCTCTGGCTTTCTCCCCAAGCAAATGAATGTTTAATCAGGTACAAGATGTGAGCAGCTGGGCCTTTGGGCAGTCCCCAAGCTCCCCTAGGACCTTTTACCCAGAAGTCAGAAAGTCTTCTGTTCAAAATGGCTCTTTAGATACAAATGGGAGAAAGGAAAGGAAGATGATATGCCAGAATTTTCTGCTGAAACACCCTTCACTTGTCTCAATAATTTGGGCACAAGAATATAAGAGACTCTGATGTCTTAAAATATAGGCATCCCCATCCCTTTTCTGCAGACTAATGCCTTTACATCTAATTTTGATTCCCTACAATCAGACTTAAAGTGATTCCAAAACCAAAGCCTTTTTTTGGGGGGAGGGGTAATTTATTTCTATGTTAGTATAAAGAATTATGTAAGTAGTATACCATTCATCACTTATTTTTGGATCTGGGGGAAGGGAAGCTGGCCTAAATATGAAAAATATAACCTCAGGCGCACACCTCTACAGATGGGTTTCCTTTTTTCTTCTCCCCTTTATTTCCACTCTGCTTCAACTCTCCTTCCTGAATCATTTATTAAGACAGACACTGTTCTAAGCACCAGGATGTAGATGCAAGAGTTAGAAAAGTAAACGATGGCAATACTTTGTGACCACTATGACCACACACTGGGATTAGGGAAGCACAGGACTGCAGGAGAACCACAGCCTCTTACATCAGCTTTTAAAACACAAAAGCAGCACAATAATCTCATCAAAAGTATTTTTCCAGGGGTTGGGAATTTAGCTCAGTGGCAGAGTGCTTGCCTAGCACGGGCAAGGGCAAGGCCCTGAGTTCGGTCCCCAGCCCTGAAAAAAAAAAAAGTATTTTTCCTTAGAAAAGAAATACATTTTACTGTGGAACAATTAGAAAATACTAATAAGCAAAATGAAGAAAATACAAATCATTCATAATTTTATCAAAGAAAAGATAGTTGGTATAAATTCCATCTCTTCTGTCTTCATATACACTTTTTTTTTTTTTTTTTTTTTTTTTTTAAAGAGAGAAACAACTTTATCTAGTTTTTCACATGGCTTTAGTTGCTCCAACACTTAGTTGTGTATGTGGTGCTGGGGTTTGAATTCGGGTCTTCGCACCTGCCAGGCAAGCACTGAAACCGCTGAGCCACTGCTCCAGCCCCTCATATACACTTTTAAAATGGGATGATGCTATCTTATAATTTTTTGTTTGATATAAATATTCTCATTACTATATCTCTAAGTATCCTGCTATAGTTGGTTTGTTGATTTTGGTTTTGTTTTGTTTTTAATGGGTCTCACTATGTTGTCAAGGCTGACCCTGAACTCATGGACTCAAGTGTTCTTCCTTCTTCAGTCTTTGAGTTGCTGGGACTACAGGTACACACCATCAGGTTCAGCTTCCACATAATTTTATTTTATTTATTTTTTTTAAGAAAGAGAGGGAAGGAAAAAGAGAAAGACAGAATCAATTTTATTTATTTTTTCATCTGGCCTTTGTTTCTCTGACAGTTGTGTATGTGGTGCTGGGGTTTAAATCTGAGTCCTTGTGTATGCAAGGAAATGTAAGAATCTTACATTTCTTTTGGAACTGGTTGCCTTTTGAGTTCTCTTATTTCTAATAGCTTTTTCATTTCCTACCTTCTTTATTTAAGACTTACATCCTTGCAAAAATCTATATCCTAGATTCTTCATTTAGTATCATAATATTTATTCTTTTAGCAAATATTTAAGAGCTTACTATGTTCAGGCATCAGATAAGTACCTGAAATACTCAAGTAATTATTTCCCCTGAGGAATTTACATCAACTGATATGAGATACCAAACTTTGCTTCTATGTATGCAGAACCATGTCCTAAATTTGTTCTTTCTTTTTGTTGTGTTTTGTTTTATAATAGCAATTGATATATACTTTATATTCCATAAAATTTACCCTATTTTTTTTTTTAAGAAAGAGGGGACAATGAGAGAGAGAAAAAAGAGAGAAACAATTTTTATTTAGTTTTTCAGGTGACGTTCATTCCTCGGACACTTCATTGTGTACGTGGTGCTGGGGTTTGAACTCGTGTACTTGCGCATGCTAGGCAAGTGCCATAATTGCTGAGCCACCACTCCAGGCCCCAAAATTTACCCTTTCAAAGTACACAATTCAGTAGTTTTTTTTTAAAGCACATTCAAATAAGTAAAACCAACATGTCCAATTTTAGAACATTCTCATTAATCCAAAAAGAAATTTGAACTCTTTCTCAGTCACTACCTGTTCTTCCTCACCAGTCTCTGGAAATCACAATTCTATCTTTTGTCTTTATAGTTTGCTTATTCTGGACATTTCATATAAATGGAACCAAACAATGTGAGTTTGTTTCTTTGGTACTGGGGATTGAACCCAGGGGTGCTTGCCACTGAGCTACATCCCTAGTCCTTTTTATTGTTTTATTTTACAGGGTTTCACTAAGTTGCTGAGAGGCTGGCCTTGATCTTGTGATCCTTCCACCTCAGCTTCCCATGTTGCTGGGATTATAGCTAAGTGCCACCATGCCCAGTCATACGTGGCTTTTTTGTGACTGGCTTCTTTCACCTAGCATATTTTTTAAGGTTTGTGCATATTAAAGAGTGTATGTCAATCAGTATTTAATTTCTTTTTATGGCCAGATAATATTCTACTTTATATAGGTGCAGCTTATTTTGTTTATCTATTCATCTGTTGATGGTTGTTTTCAGTTTATTTTTTTAATGAATAATCCTGTGATGGACATTTGTGCAAAAAGATACTGTGTGGACAAAGGTTCTAATTTCTCTTAGGTATACAGAGTGGAATTACTGGATCACAAGGTCATATTTAACTTTTTTTTTCCTTAAAGAAAGGGAGAGAGGGACTGGAGCAGTGGCTCGGTGGTTACGGCGCTTGCCTCGGATGCGCAAGTACGCGAGTTCAAACCCCAGCACCATGTACACAACAAAGTGTCAGAGGAATGGAAGTCACATGAAAAACTAAATAAAAATTGCTTCTCTCTCTCTCACTGTCCCTCTCTCTCTTTAAAAAAAAAAAAAGGAGACAGAAAAATCAATTTTATTTAGTTTTTCATCTGGTTTTCATTGCTCTAACAGTTATGTATGTGGTGCTGGGGTTTGAACCCAGGTCTTCACACATGCCAGGCAACAGCAATACCACTGAGCCACTGCTCCAGCCCAATGTCTAACTTTTTTAGGAACTACCAAACTCTTTTTCTAAAGTAGCTATACCATGTAATAATTCCACCAGCAATGAATGAAGAGTTCCCATTTCTCCACATCCGTACCATTAACTGATAGCCTTTTTTAGTCATCCTACTGGGTGTGTCAATCTTATATGTAGGTATTACCCCTGAACCCACCTAAAATCAATCATGGGTCTTAAGACAAAGCAGTCAAGGCCTACTTATCTCAATAGTCACGGAGGCATCTTTCACATGTGAGTGAAATTAACTACCAATATTTTCTAGTCAAACCAAGAAAAAAAAAGACTGTCAAGTTTTTAAGTAAAAAGTAAATTATCTTATTTTGGTTTCCCTTAACAAAATTCACTCAAACTGTTTTAAATTAACTTTAAAAACTGGGGAGGGTGAGCTTCAAAGTTTTCAAATAGTTTTATATACACTATTTCTTTTTTTTTATGATTGAGGGACAGTGAGAGAGAGGAGAGACACAGAGAGAAACATTTTTTTATTTAGTTTTTCATGTGGCTTTCATTGCTCCGACAGTGTTGTGTAGATGGTGCTGGGGTTTGAACCCGCGTACTCACGCATGCCAGGCAAGTGCCATAACTACTGAGCCACTGCTCCAGCCCCTATACACTATTTCTTTAACCTTCATAAAGCCCTATAAGTAACTGGGCAGGCATTACCATTAACTCATTAAGTAAAAAAGGCAACTGAGGCTCATAAAGGAACCCTTCAGACTATATCCTCTACACTGCAGCCAAGGACACCATCTAACACAACCTAACTCTGAAGCTATCAATACATTTTCAGGCTTGGATAGCCAACAGGGTGAAGTCTGTCTTTATATATCATTCAGGAATCTTCAAGAGCTGCAAGGTATTTGTCTGTTTTATCTCCAGCTACCTTTTTTCCCCTGCTCAGGTTTTATGCTCTAACAATACTGATAACATTGAACATAAGATATTTTTTATGGCTCCATGCTCTCACTTACTCATGCCTCCTGTCCCAGGATGATCATCAACTCCTACTCTTCTCTCCCACCCTGACCTCATCGTTCAAGTTTCAGCTCACATGTTAACTCTTCTAGGAAGGCTTCTCTGTCGCCACCAGCTATTCTGATGACCTTCTGTTCATGTGCCCAAGTAGTCATTTTTTTCTGGAGGAAAAAAAATGTCCACGTTTCTCTTCCCAATAACATTGATCCCTGAGGAGCAGGGACATGTGGCTAATAAACAGTAAACCCTGAATTTAACTCCAGGATGGTTTAGTCCCACATTCCATGTTCTTTCCCTCTGACCACACTATACCACAACTGCAGATTATATCAATACTTCCAAACTTGAGCCTATGAAAGCACAGCAGTATCTGCTACCACAGCATGAATCTGAAGAAAGTTCAAAGTCTTACCCACATTCCCTGAAATCTCCCACTGTGGAGATGACCTAAGAGAAGCAATTAATAATATTAATAGTGTGTGGTGTGCTAGACCACCCAAGAGTTAGGTTTCCTCTGGGACCAGTGGCCCCTGAATGACTACTTCTAGATGCATCCATGCCATCTGCTTGCACAACGGCTCAGGAATAAAGCTATGAGCAGATACTGACAAGTAAGAGCAAGAAAACGCCAGCAAACATTCAGAAATTCCACCTGCATACTTGAAGAGAAATTCCTACAATCTTCCTACCTACCCTCCCACCTCCTTGAGACAGACGTAGATTAACTTGTACTTGATATTACTTCTGAGAACCAAACGACTCTCTTATAAAATCACATCCCTTGGTCAATAAAACATTTTCATTTTAAGTGGGAATAGAGTAGGTAAGGAAATGAAGCAGGAGGACAGAGAGTTAAAGGGAAAAAGAAAACAGTTGCGAAACAAGAGATCATTAGTACTAAGAAAGTTCAAACTGCCTCCTTATGATAAGAAAAGTACTTCTTTCTGAGTGCGCAAAAGGTCAAGGAGTAGGTCCTAATGTAAACTTAATAGGGACAAAAAATTAAGACAGAATTCAAAGAGGGGCTAACAATGACAAAAGTAGAAATAAAATCTCTTGCCAGGCAGCCTTTGCTAATGCAGAAAATGCATGAATTGACAAAAGATTCCAAGACTTTCTTTATCTAGTGCTGCAAACACTGAGGAAACTTACAGTCGTGGGAAGGAGAAAAGAAAGAAGGCTGCAAGGTCTGTGGGGGTGAGTTTGTGGAAGAGAAAAGAATTAAAATGGGAGCAAGAGGTATACATTTGCAAAGCTAAAAGCATACTACAAAATAAAAACAGCACTTCTTTGTTAATCCCAAGAATGAGGTAGTCAATGACTGATCTATGGCCACACCTCAGACTTCATACCAAATGATCTCTAAACTAATCCTTTTATCTGATTTTTAAATAGACTACAATTAAAAATAAATAAAAAATTTTTAAAAATTAAGCTGAGCCCTCATAGAGTCCATCTTCATTTTACAATGGATAGTTAAAGAAATTCAAAACACAATAATGAGATTTTTTTCTCTGATATACTATGTTGGCAAAGATTTTTTTTTAAAACCAACCAACATAATACCAGAGAAGATATGAAGAAGAAAAACAATTACTCTCCTGAATTGTTAGTAAGTCCATCAATCAGTACCCTCTTTCTGGTAAGGATTTTGGCAAAGTGTATCAAAATGCAAAATGTATACATCTAACTACCCAACAATTCTGTCCTTTAATTATTTAACTAAGTTGATCCTGGCATAAGTACCTAAAGATAAGTACAAAAGGAAATTTATTATAGCAGTGTGTTTTTTTTTTTTTAAGAGAGAGGGACAGTGAGAGAGAAAGAGAATCAAATTTATTTAGTTTTTCATGTGGATTTCATTGCTCCAACATTTCATTGTGTATGTGGTGCTGGGGTTTGAACTTGTGTCCTTGCACATGTCAGACAATGACGTAACTGCTAAGCCACTGCTCCAGCCCCATTATAACAGTGTTTTTACTTTCAAAATCTAAACACAACCTGAAATTCATCATAGGAAACTAGTTAAATAAATCATGGCACACATGTGCAAACACATTATTACATTTTATCATATTACTGAAAAGGATGGTAAGGATTTATATTCATGGCCAAGTAACAGCAAGAGAAAACAGCAGGCTATGAAACAACAGGTAGCCCCATGCAGGTACAACCCCACAAGACGGCCATGTGAACATCCTGCAGCTCCTGGATCAGAGCCACCCTACAGGAGCTGTCAGCCTGACTCCACTCTACTTCAGCAAGGTTGCTGATCCTTATGAAGATCCTGGAAACACTGGGCCCTTTCATAAGACACAGCTGCCTCCCACCCACAGTGTAATCACCTAAGTCCTACGCCCTGCAACAGAGAATTATGAAACACGCACAATGTTTGCTTCTCACTCTGTAGCTAACAGGAGTGAAAAACAGCTTAAAAGTTTTGAATCCTTTCATTTATTTCAGTCCACATCAACTGCCACATCAGATATGTAATCTGAATTGTGATAGTGGCTGTAACTGCACCTTGTGTGGTCTCAAGTCTAAAATCAATAATGAAATCCCAAGATGCATCTAAGTTTGAAACAATAAAATAAGTATCTAATTCTGCCAGAGGATGATAATCTTGCTCCTAGATTGCTTCTGTATGATTCTCGTCTATTGGGGCTGAAGAGGTAGTAGCTCAGCAGTTAAGACTGCGTACATGGCACGTGTGAGGACTTGGGTTTGATCCTCAGCACCACATACACAACTAAATGTTGGAAAAACAAATACCACGTGAAAAAATAAAATAGACTATCTTTATCAAGCTTAAAAAAAAAAAAAAGAGGGGTGGAGCGGTGGCTTGGTGATTACAGCACTTGCCTCACATGCTTGAGTACACGAGTTCGAACCCCAGCACCATGTACACAACAAAGTGCCAGAGGAATGAAAGTCACATGAAAAACTAAATAAAAATTGCTTCTCTCTTTCTCTCCCTCTTACTGTCCCCTCTTTCATTAAAAAAAAAAAGAACTAATAATTGTACAAAACATATCTGCACATATGGTATAATTAAAAAACCCAAATATATTATATGATCCTTGTTATATAAAATTATAAGTTTATGTATAGGGAAAGATATCAAAATGAATGTTCAACACTGTTAACACTTCAGTGAATTCTGAGTGGCAGAATTTGGAAAGATTTAAAATTTTTATTTTTGTGTAATTCTATACAGTATGAATTTTTAAAAATCAGTATAATTTTCACAAGACAACGACAAGCTAAAATTTACTTTAAGGGGCTTGAGCAATGGCTGAGTGGTGGCTCAGCGGTTATGGCACTTGTCTGGCACGTGCAAGGATGTGACTTCAAACCCCAGCACCCCATGTACATAACGAAGTGTCAGAGCAACAAAAGTTCTATGAAAAACTAATAAAAGTGATTCTCTCTTTCTCTCTCTCTCACTGTCCCTTTCTCTTAAAAAAAAATTACTTTGAGTGGGCTGGAGCAGTGGCTTGGCAGTTACTATGCTTGCCTGGCATGCATGAGGATGTGAGTTCAAACCCCGGCACCACATACACAATGAAGTGTAGGAGCAACAAAAGCCACATGAAAAACTAAATAAAATTGATTGTCTCTTTCTGTCTCTCACTGTTCTTCTCTCTCTTTAAAAAGAAATTACTTTAAAAAGATACCTGGGCATGGTGGTACATGCCTGTAATGCCAGCTACTTGGGAGGCTGAGGCAGGAGGATCATAAGTTCCAGGCCTGCATGGTTAACTTGAGAGACCCTGCCTCAAAATAAAATAAAAAGCGCCAGAGATGTAGCTTAGTGATAGAGTGCTTACCCAGCATGTGTAAGGCCCTATGTTCAAGTCCCAGTACAGAGAGAGAAAGATCAAACACAAATGATTCCTTTTTTAAAAGAATTTTGATATCATGTACACATATTTTTTTAAGATGGAGAATGAGAGAGAAAAAAAAGAGACAATCAATTTTATTTATTTTTTCATCTGGCCTTTGTTTCTTTAACACTTAGTTGGGTATGTGGTGCTGGAATTTGAACCTGGGTCCTCAAATATACCAGGCAAGCACTCTAACCACTGAGCTACCACTCCGGTCCCTTGATAGCATATACATTTAAAGGCTCCTTTAAATATTATTCTTCAGAGTGTTTCTAGGTAAAATCTTTTTAATTCAGAAGGAAATTACACAAAATAAATGAGAATCCCCTTTACATATGAATTTAGTCCATAATGACTATATCTCTGACAAAGGACTAAGAATGACGATTTGAACAATATTTATTCTAGTTCTTTAACCCCATCTGGACGTTGTACATTCCTGAAACATATTCTTACTACAATGACAGGGATCCTTAATTAATCTCTTAGAAATGTAAAGCATACTCAGTACTTGAAATCATGATATAAATTCTCAACTTGTGCTACCACTTGAAACCTAGGTGCACCTCCCAGCCTCAGAGTCCCTGGTAATGTTTTACACAAATCTTACCTCTTCAAGCTTCTTCTCAATCTCTTTAAAGACAAGGTCTGCCTTAAATCCGTCACCTGTAGCACTGGTGGGAGCAGCCTCAATTTGATGTGCTCTAAAAGAACTGGGGAAAAGGATCAATTTCAATTCATTGGTACTAAGGTTTTCAACATTTATATAACAGTAATTTTCAAAAGCTCTTAGAAATATTGTAACTCTTATCTAAAATCTTCAAAAAGCATAAAACAAGCTTTTCTTCTCACTTTTTCACCAAACATTGAGCATTCATTAGATAATAAACATTGCGTTTGAAAATACAGTAGACCAAAGAAGCTCTTCCCTGAAACTTATACACTAGCAGAGAAGACAACTGACAAGCAAAAAAAAAAAAAGAGAAAGAAATGAAAAGAAAAAAATCACGAGAAAATAAAATAGGTTAAGGGGATACAGAGAAAGTAAATATCTTTAAAAAATCAATCTGATGGGGCTGGAACAGTGGCTTGGCAGTTACGGTGCTTGCCTTGCATGCACGAGTACTCGAGTTCAAATCCCAGCACCACGCACACAACGAAGTGTCAGAGGAATGAAAGTCACATGAAAAACTAAATAAAAATTGCTTCTCTCTTTCTCTCTCTCTCTCTCTCTCACTGTCCCCCTCTCAAATAAATAAATAAATAAATCTGACAGCAACTAAAAAATGGACTATAAGGGAGAATGTGGAAAGGCAGGGGGGGATCAACCAAGTAGCTTTTGGAATAGTTCAAGTGAAAGATAATAATTAGGACATGGTTATAAGGGAGTGTGAAGTAAGCAGATTGGACTTGAGATTTGTTTTTCACCTGCAATACAAGATAAGAGTTTACCAACCATCTGGCCACTGGCAGGTTGATACTTAGGCAATAACTACAGACAAATGGCCTGATGTGGCTCAAGGAACACAGCCTTTTTTATTTTTATTTTTTTAAGAGAGAGGGACAGTGAGAAAGACAGAGAAAGAGAGAAACAACTTTATTTAGTTTTTCACATGGCCTTAGTTGCTCCAACACTTAGTTGTGTATGTGGTGCTGGGGTTTGAAGCCGGTTCCTTGTGCTTGCCAGGCAAGCGCCGAAACCATTGAGCCACCGCTCCAGCCCAAGGAACACAGCCTTTATACAGCCACAGAGGTACAGACTGAAGCCAAGGGCCTCCTCTACTCTCAAATGATATGATTTTGAGCAAGTTACTTCATTCCAGCGCACACTGGGAAAAAGTGAAGAGGTAAAGTGTGCCAAATAAGGCAGGATTAAAGGGGATCCTGTGTGGAAGTACCCAGCAGAGTTTGCGGCCCATGGTGAACAACAGCCAGGACTATTGTTGATTCAGATGCTCAAGTGTTAGCTGTAGACAGAAACCCCAGCAGTCTGAGGGAAAAGAGGTCAGGTAATTCCTCTGACATGCCACAGCATGCTAGTGAAGGCAGGGAGAAGACTGGAATGCAAGAAGGAAATGTTTGAAGGAGAGAAGCACAATAGCTACTCAATCAACATCCCTTCTCTCTTCCTTCCCCTTTTTCATCCCCCTCCCCATACAGACTCCTAGTCCATTTTTTCTTTACCTCTATCATTTCATATACATTTAGTGACTACAGCTACATTGCCAGGTGCATTGCAGCTATAATGATGAAGTCATCAGACACAGTCCCTGCCCTCACTGACTTTATATTTTTTCCACTGGAAGCAGGGGAAGCATATACCAAAATTAATTGTGAATTGTAGCACAAATCTGGATCCAAAGAAAAAGAGGAACTTTACGTAAGACAGTCAAGGAATGATATCTCTGAGAAAGTAAATACTGCGTTATCAGAGAAAGAAAGGGAGTTAGCTATTTTAAGAGGAACCTGCCAAGATACTGAGCTTGGTTTGTTAAAAGGGCAGTAAAAGACCAGTGTCACCTGAACACCATGAGTAAGGGAAAATGACATGACATGAAACTGGAGAATTAGGCAGCAACCAGATTATGCAAGGAGGCCAAAGTAGGGCATCTGGAAAGCCACAGAAATGGAAACAGGGAAGTAAAATAGTTTATGATCATTCTTACAACAATGCCGAAAGATTTGGAGAGAAGGGATAAAAAGGGAGGTGAAGAGACTTGTTATGCAGCTGCATCTATCTGGTAGGCCAGATAAGCAGTGAGTAGATACAGAGAGAAGGAAGTGGAGTCAAAGCAGAAATAGAATCCATAGCTTTTGTTGCTGGAGATGGAAAGGGGAAAGGATAGAACAAGGAAGATTCAGGAGTCTGAGAGGAACTGGGGAAGACAATGCCATTTATTGAGATAAGGAAGGAAGCAGTGAGAGTAGAGGAGTTCAACTCCCTGTTTCAGGCACAGTCAGTATGGGACACCAGAAAGCAGCTGGATGAGAATCTGGGGCTCAGATGAGAGGTCTAGCCTAGAGATAACAAATGAAGCATCCATCAGTGTAATATAAGCATTTAAATCCCTGGAAATGGACTGTAAGGGAATTATAGATGAAGAGAGTCCAGGACAAGGCCCTTCAGAAGCCCATTATTTAGAGTCTGGGACAGAAAGGGAGGAAGCAGTCAGTGACAACTCAAGCAGAAATTTAGGAAAGCATGGTATCACAGGAGCACAGAGGGAGTCTAGGAGGGACAAGAAAACTATGTCAAACACTGCCAAAGGTCAAGTACTCACTGGGTTTGTAAATGACTTTGACAAAGTTGTTTAAAGTGGCAGAGGGTGGTAGTCAATTACAGTGAACTGAAGAGAGAATGAGAGGTAAACAGGACAGCATGGCTCTTTTGAGAAGTTTTAGGGGAACAGAACACCAAAATGGAGTGGTCTTTGGAGGGGAGCATGATACCAATGAAGGTTATCTGCTTGTTTTGAGGCAGGATAAAAATGGCATATTTGGGGCTGGAATGCTGGCTCACCGGTTGCAGCACTTGCCTGGCATGCACAAGGACACGGGTTCAAACCCCAGCACCATGTACACAACGAAGTATCAGAGCAAAGAAAGCCACATGAAAAACTAAATAAAATCGATTCTCCATTTCTCTTTCTCACTTTAAAAAAAAATGGCATCTTCTACTAATATCTTCAAAAAAGGTAGCATTTCTTTCTGGACATGCTTTTAAAAATATATTCTACTTTTTTCATTGTGTTAAAATACATATAACATAAAATTTACCTTTTTCCCCCCCAGTACTGGAGATTGAATTCAGGACCTTGTGCTTGCTAAGCACACACTCTACTACTGACCTACATCTCCAGCCCTTTTTTAAATTTTATTTTGAGAGAGGGTCTCACTAAGTTTCCCAGACTGGCCTTGAAATTGTGATCCTCCTGCCTCAGCTTCCTGAGTAGCAGGGACTTACAGGCATGCACCACTCAGTTCAGCAGCATTAAACATATTCATGATATTATACAACTGTTCATCCATCTGTAAAACGCTTTTCATCTTGTAAAACTGAAACTCTGCACCCAGTAAATAACAACTTCTTATTTTCCCCTCCCTGCTATCTCTGGCAAACACCATTCTGCTTTCTATCTCTATTATTCTAACTACCCACAAATAACTCATACAAGTAAAATCATACAGTTCTTGTCTTTTTTGTGACTTGCTTATATCACTTAATGTCCAAATGATTCATTCTTGTTATAGCATATGTCAGAATTTCAAGGAAGGTTTGGTTTGGTTTGAAGATTAACTTATCAGAGCACATATGCCTAAGCACAGTAATAAACCAGGGGAAAGGAGGTGGAAGGTGAAATATCTTAAGACGGTGACAGGGGACAGGATCTAAGTGAAGGAGACTCAAGAGAAGAAAGAGGATCAGATAGGTGCAATTCCAGATAGGTCTACTAATCTTGTGATCAATGATGAAGGAGTGTGGGATTTAAAGCTACCATTTTCTTAAAAAGGATAAGGCAAAGTAGTCAGTAGAGTGGAAATGGAAGGGTGGCTGTGAAAAATCTAAGAGCTCAAAAGTGGACCTACTAGGGGGATCATACTAATATGAATCAGGAAAGGAACTGATGCAGTAGGGCAGTGTGACTTCAGTGGCTTTGCCACTGCTGCTTCTGGGTCTAGAAGGTTCCCTTCCTGGCAAACTCTACTTCTCCATTCAAGACCCAGTCCAGGAAAAAATCCTTTTCCATAAGGCAACTCCATTTTATCAATGGTTGAATTTTCAACCTCTAATTGCCTCTGTGAACTTCTCCAAACTTGCCGCATCTCAATTGAATATGATAAGAATTGATATTAGTAGCAATGTACAGTGTGTATTGATTCATCATATCAAAGTGTCCAGACATGTTCCCAAAGGTCACAGACATCTCTTTATCTTATTTATTTTGAAAAGTTCATCAAGCTACTGATTAACCAACTTTTCATCCAGATTAGGAAAAAAAGTTAATATCTAAATTGCTATCAATATTTTCTGAAAACCCCTCCTTACAGTTTACTTGATGTGCATCTTGCTCAAAGGAAACTGAAGCTACCAACTGAAATTCAGAAATTATTCACACTTATCAAAAGTTTATTTCTCATCATTTCTTTCTTTTGTTTTGTTTTGTTTTTTTGTTTTGTTTTTTGTTTTGTTTTGTTTTTTGTTTTTGTTTTTGTTTTTTGTTTTTGTTTTTTGTTTTTGTTTTGTTTTTTGTTTTGTTTTGTTTTGTTCTCACTATGTTATCCAGGCTGGCCTCAAACTCCCAGGCTTACAGGATCCTTCCATCTTAGCCTTCTCAGTGCTGGGACTATAGACATAGGGTCACTAGACACAGCTGTTCACAATTTCTTTATATACAAACTTCTTATAGTAGAAATTAAATTGATTGGTTTTTATTTAAATTTGGTTTATATATAAATTTCCTGGAATAAATCTAGTATGTAAAATATTGGAAGGGACCCTTAAGAGAAACCAAAAGAACATCCTAGTTATAGTATAACTTCCCTCTAGATTGCTGAAAATTTTCATTGTAAGACCTATCTATTCAGGGTTCACATCAAAAATATCAAAGTCTACGAACACAGTGGTCAACAAAACAAGTACTCTGACCTGGGGCAGAGGATGGTTAGAACCTTGATTCCTACCACTTGTGGCTTTCTTTAGATAAACTGTTTTAATTCTGATAATCAATCTCACCTACAAACAGGACATAAAATACCTACCATGTGGAGTTTTCATGAGGATTAAACAAAGATGTGCAGCTGGGGGTGTTGCTTGGTGGTAGAACACTTGCCTAGCTTGTCCCTGGGTCTGGTCAATAGCACTAGGGGAAAAATTGAAACTGAATGTGAAGCACTTAATGCGTATGGTCTGGCACATATCAGGCCCTCAAAAATTAATTGTTTAAGAACTCTTACTCCAGGAGCAGTGACTCACACTTAAAATTCTAACTACTCAGAAGCCTGAGTAGCTAAGTGGTAGAGAGCCCTAGGTTTATTCCCCAGTACTAGAAAACAAAACAAAACTCTTAACAACTCAATAATAAGAAATCTTAAAAATAACCCAAAATGAGGGCTAGAGAGGTAGCTTAGCAGTAGAGCCCTGGTTTGGCATGCGTGAGGACCCAAGTTTGATCCCCAGCACCACATACACAACCAAAAAAAAACCTGATGAAAAAATAACCCAAATTGAAAAGTTTAATAATATACAAATGTTTAATAAGCACATGAAAAGATGTTTAACATTAGCTACTGAGGAAGTACAAATCAAAATCACAATGAGATATCACTTCACACCCAGTAGGATAGCAAGTGACAAAAAGTATGTGGAGAAATGGGAATCCTCATACAAATTGTATATTATCCAGCCTTAAAAAGGAGTAAAGTAGGGGCTGGAGAGGTGGCTCGGCAGTTATGGTGCTTGCCTGGCATGCACAAGTACGCGAGTTCAAACCCCAGCACCATGTACACAACGAAGTCTCGGAGCAACAAAGGCCATGTGAAAAACTAAATAAAAATTGATTCTCTCTCTCTCTCTCTCTCTCTCTCTGTCCCCTTTCTCTTAAAAAAAAAAAAAAAGAATAAAGTATGGGTTGGGGATTTAGCTCAGTGGCAGAGCGCTTGCCTAGCACACTCAAGGCCCTGAGTTCCATCCTCAGCCCTGAAAAAAAAAGGAGTGAAGTACTGATACATGACACAATATGGATGAACCTTGAAAAACATACTAAACACAGAAAGTAGATGAGTGGTTGCCAGAGGCTACAAGGAGGAAGAGACTGGGGAAATGACTGCTAATGGGTATGCAATTTCTTTCGGGATAATGGAAATTTTCTAAAACTGATCATGCAGTGAGTACACAAGTCTATAAATTCTCTAAACTACTGAATGTACACTTAGAATGGGTGAATTAATTATGCAGCATGTGAAATATATCTTAACAAAGTTGTTGAAAATAATTTTTTAAAAAGTTGTTGCTATTATTCTTAGCACATAAGAATAAAAAATCCTACATTTTAAATTTTCATTGTGAAATCTGACAGATAACCCATAATCAATTTGTTCTGATTAGAGATGGTTATGCAGTGTGCCTAAGTACTAGGATGTAAAGTTCATTCTCAATCAGAAACTCCCTTTAACCTCAGAGCAGGCAAATGGTCCTATCACAACAGAAATACAAACCCAAGCACAAGGAGTTGAAAGACAAAAAAGAAATCTTTAAGGATACAACGGGATCAGATGTTCCTCAGCCAAACCACTGGCTTTGGACAAGTATGTGGGTATGTTTCCCACTCTGTACAAAAAAACTTCAAATTCATTTTTCCAAGCCCCTGGGTGATAGCTATAATTTAATAAATAAAACCATTTTGATCATTTAACAGGAACTAGAGATGTAGGAAAGAAAAAATGAAAAAGCATTTGAAAAAAAAATAAGTACAGTGTGGGGCAGACGTTTTATTTTTTAGTTTTCTTATTCCCTAAATAGATATTTTCAATATTTTTTAAATGAGGGAAAGATTAAGTTAACATGCCCAAAGCAGGTACCATGACTGAAAATAAATGGGGTGCTCTTTCCACTGATCAACACTGTCTGTTTATATACGTATGTGTATATATTTATGTATGTATGGGTGTATATACATAAAAATGTTATGTATGTGTGTGTATATATATCTGCCTCCAGTCTATTAAAAACATGGATGGTATTTAACTATTGCTAAAAATTCCTTATTCTAACTGCTCACAAACTGATGATTAAATGAGTAACAAAACAGATACAAATCACAGATCATTACTGCATGCATTCCTTAAATACCTATTTTATTTTATTTTAGAGAGAGAGAGGGAGAGAAGAAAAGAGAGAGAAAGAGTGAATCAATTTTATTTATTTTTTAATCTCGCCTTTGTTTCTCCAACACTTTAGTTGTGTATGTGGTGCTGGGATTTGAACCTGGGTCCTTGCACATGCCAGGAAAGTACTCCAGTCCTTAAAAACCTATTTTAAAACTAAAACAATGCATATTGTGTGCCCATTGTGTCTGTTAAAAGGCCTAGAAGTAATGAGCCCACAGATATCAGCCACATTATGGTTTCTAAACTCCACTGAAGGGAATTAGGTCTCCTTAGAACGACTGATCCTATGGCTGGGGGATGGAAAGGACAGGATGAGCCTGGAGTATTTTCTTGAGCCAAAAAAGTACTAAAAAGAATCACAAGGATATGAATCAGCTTGAAGGGGTTCCCACTGGTCAAATCAGGGGTATTCAGAGCATGAAAACAATTGATACTAAAGGATTATAACCCATTGAACAATAATAAGAATTCATGAGTTCAGCTGGGCATGGTGGTATACACCTAACATCCCAACTCCTTGGGAGGCTACAGTCAGAGGATCACAAGTTCAAGGTCAGCTTTAGCAACCTAGTGAGACCATGTCTGAAAGTAAAAAATAAAAATGTCTTAGGGAAAGCTCTTCACTTTTCCTTACAGAAGAATGCCATTTAACAAAAATGATGAAGTTAGAAAACCATCAATGGATGCTAAAATGAATGGGCAATGGGTGAAAGTTTAATAAGGAACAGAGTGTTTATATAAATCATCCTGCCACAACTTACTATTACCTACAAAGGAAAAACCAGCAAATTTCAGAGGAAAACATGGTATATATATCACCTTAATCAAGTGATCAAATCTAACACTAACGATATGGGACCAGCAACATCACATGCCTCAGGACATGAAGTACTTGAGGACACAACATAGCTCTGGTGGTATTCCTGCAAAAAATGGGTAACCTGAATCTTATTTTGGGGAAACACCTGACACAGGCAAATTGAGGCATATTCTACTCCTAGAGAATACACCTACTATTCAAAAAAGTCAAGGTCAAGAAATACAAAGAATGTCTGAAGGATTATTTCAAATTAAAGGACACTAAAGAGACATGACAGCTGAATGTATTCAGGGATTTCTTCTGGACAGGAAGGAAAAAATAAAGTTTAGAATATGTTTTATAAATATATTCTTGAGGGGCTGAAATAGGGGCTAAGTAGTTGGAGCATTTGCCTGGCATACATGATGACCCAGGTTCAAACCCCCCAGCACGACATAAACAAATAAATATCAAAGAAACAAAGGCCAGATGTTAAAATAACAAAAAAAAAGTTGATTCTCTCTTTCCTCTCTCTCACTTCTCCCTCTCTTTAAAAAATTATATATATATATATATGAATATATATATGAATATGTATATATATTTATTCATTCATTCATTCATTCATTCTTGAGACAGGGCTGAACCGTGAATAGGTTCTTGGATTAGGTATTGCATAGAATTGTATCAGTGTTAAATTTTCTGATTTTGATAACCACTGTGGTTTTTAAGAGAATGTCCATGTTGTTAGAAATGCACATGATAATTTCTAAGGATAAATGAGCAGTGTCTCCAACTTTCTCTCACATAGTCAAGAAAAAATACACATACAGATAATATATACTTGTAGAGAAGTGATAAAACACATGGGGCAAAATGTCAACAGCTGGGAAATCTAGGTACAAGGTTTATGTGAGTTTCTTGTACTATTCTTACAATTTTTTCCCTGTATGTTTGAAATTTTACCACAATAAAAGGTTCTAATTGAAATGAAAATTCAAAAAACAAAAAAGCTAATCACCAGCTGCTATTACTACTCCAACAAGCTTCCTATATTAATTTTTATTCATCTTCCCCTTTCCTCCCTTTCTCCCTCCCTCCTTCCCTTCCTTCTTTCTCCCTTTCCTTCCCTCCCCACCCTGCTATCTTTCTCTCTGAAGTACTAGGAATTGGATCCAGGGCCACTCTACCACTGAGTTACATCCATACCCCTTTTTATTTTTTGACACAGAATCTCACTAAATTGCTAAGGCTAGCTTCAAACTTGCAACCCTCTTGTCTCTGCCTCCCGAGTGGCTAGGATTATGTTCATATTCGTTCTCTGAGTCCTTGTTGATGGAAATGCACACAGTTGTAATCATTACAAAGATAAAAACAAAGTTTACTTCTGATTTTTAACTTCTTATAATACTTAGGACTTTCAAGTAGCACCTGTTGGGGAGCACACTGTCAACTGAGCTATATGCCCTGGTTCTTCATTTTTAAAAAATTGAAACAATCCAAATATGCCTCTACAAAGGAATGGATAAACAAACTGGTAAATCCATATAATGAAATACTTACTATACAGGAACAAATTTATCAATAAATACAATAAAGTGGATTAAGTCTCATTTCAAATGCTTTATGCTAGCAGGGTGCAGTGCATGCCTATAATCCCACCTACTGAGAAAGCCCAGGCAAGAAAATTGCAAGTTTGGGGCCAGAGCCTCAGCAACTTAGCAAGACCTGGTCCCAAAATAAAAATAAAAAAGTGCTGGGTGTGATAGAGCTCCCCTCAGTAAATCCCCAGTACCACATACACACACACACACACACACACACACACAAAACAAGTATTAAGTGAAAGAAAATAGACTCAAAGGCTTCTTTACTTCATTCACATAACAGTCACAAAAAAGGACAACTACAGGGGCAGAAAACAGATCAGTGGTTGCCATGTTCTTATAGGATAAATTCCAAACTCCTGGGAGTGTTCTGAAAGCAATTTGTACTGTTACCATTTCCTACACAGTACTGACTCTGTCCCTCTACCCAGACCTGCAGCAGTACTTACCAAAATCTCCTTGTTATTTGCAAATCTCTATACATACATACAGGCCTAGACTGTACTTCCCCTACACTTCTGCTGGGCAATCCTAGTCACCCCAGTTTAAATTTACTTTCTTCAGAGTAATTTCTTCCTCTGAGCTTTTGTAGCATTTTGAAGAGTGTGTCAGCCCTCCCCATATACTTAGAGGACCATACTTGAGAGACCTGAGCATGCGGTAGTTGCTCCCTAAAAGTTAGCTAACTGAGTAAGCAAATCAGATTATGTGCAGTGAGTAACTTATAATAACTTTGTTTAAAACCAAACTACCACCATAGTTTTTAAAACCATACTTTTAACATCAGAGTTAAAAAATATCCCAATTTTGCCTTTAAGCATACATTATGTTCTGTCACTAAAACTACCAAATAATATCTGCAACATCTCAAGCCAATTTCTTTTCAATCATTAGTATATCATCTAGACTTTTTCCTCATGTTTCTGCTGTCCCAAAAATATCGTCCCTGGGTTATGTGAACAATTTTTTCTCCTATTTAGGAGAAAAAATAAAAACTATAAGAATTCCATATTTAAAGGAGAATCTGTTGCCTAAAGACCATAACTTTCTGCTCTTGAGAAAATGAAATAACTATATCAATAATGCTGACTATGGTAGCTGTTCATAGTTTGCTTTTTACTAAGGGTTTTCAATTCTAAATGTAAACTGGATAGAATTCCAGAGTCAGTGTAAAAACAATGAGTAAGATTTAGAAGCAAACTTAATATTCAATGCCTTTTATTTAATTCAATAAACACTTAAGCACTAGGAGAGATTCTAGGGATGGATGAAGTCAACCTTATGCCTCAAGTATTTCGTGGTTAATAAAACAAGATAGATTACAATATAATCAAACCAAAATTGGAATAGGACCCAAAGAGTTGTAGATATTCAAAAGGTGATGATACTTGAAATGTATATTAAAAGAAAGAATTTTTACAACAGAAATGACCCTCTGGGAAGAGAAAGAATGAGAAAGAGTAAAAGAAAAGCTTATGAAGTATAAGAATATTGTGGATTCTGTGTGTCTTATATTTCTGCAGAGCAAATTGTTTTTCTGATAAATAATTAGATAAGTACCAAGAATTTCAGTAGGATACAAGGGGGCTAATTAAGTGCTAAAAGCTAAAGTATGGTTAAAGAAAATAAGGAGGGAAAATAAAGACGAGGACATTTAATTTCATTCAGACCAGCTTTACCTACATCAGGAGTGAGGCACACAAAGGTAGCAAAAGTGCCTCAAAATGAAAGGTTTATCACGAACGAAAAATTAAGGCAAAGAAAAAAAATCAATTTTTTATCATTGGGAAGACCAGACCATGTTTTGCAGACAGAGGGAAATGTGAGCAGAAAAATGAAAAGATTCAAAAGAGGTACACATAATATTTGGAACACAGTTACAGAACATGGTGGGAAATATAAGTGCCAAGAGGAAAGCTGGGCCACGGAAAGGAAGGGGCACTTTTTTTCTCTTGGAAGAAGGAGCCCTTCTGAGGTGATAAGGAAGTTGAGGTATCCTAGAGGGATGGCAGAGTGAGGAGCCTTGGGGAGTGCTGGTGTTTGAAGGAAAGGAAGAAAATCAGCAAGAGGCAAAAAAAAAAAAAAAAAAAAAAAGTTAGCAATGAGGGCCTGCCAGGATTCAGAAACACACATCTGCAAAGGTCCGATCACAAATGTACCGGGGGAGCTTCCTCTAACCACCTCAGAAGCCTGAGCGGCCAGGAAGAGAACGCCAACAGTGGGAAAGGAAGCCAAAGGTGATTCGCCTAAATTCCAGCTCATGGGCAAGGGCTTCTTTCTGTTTAGCACTCTTGGCTTCTCAGTTTCCTTTTGCTCCATATTTCTAAAGCTGGTTAAGTTTAAAAGCTAAAAGTTTAAAGCCGTTACTAAAGCAGTGTAATGAGATTACTTTTCCCTGAATACTAAGAGAACACAATAGGACTTTTCACCTGGAATGTGTCAACTGTGAAATGTCAGAATTAACTGACAAACTCAGAATGCCACTTACCTGGCAGCTTCCGGAAAACCCATCCTGTAGAGTGTCACAACCGCTGCTCCTCCAAGGCCTAAATTGTGCTGCAGAGCAACCTTTGCACCAGGAACTTGCCTCTTCCCGGCTTCCCCTCTCAGCTGCCAGCAGAGTTCGGCACACTGAGCCAGACCTGGCGAATCGAACGCAGAGCACGCGACGTTTAGCCAGCAGCAACCACCAGCTCTCCAGAGACAGAAGTGCGGGCGCCTAATACTGATCAAGTCAGGAGCACGCTTGCTTCAGGAACTTCACTTAATGCCAGAAAGGGTCTCGCAGCTAGTTTTTACCCCCTAAATAAGCGCTTACTTAGGAAATATCCAATACATCTTAAGAAATTCCCTCCACTCTTTAAACTTATTCAACTGGTCGTTTTCTGGCACATTGAAAACGAAAACAATTTGCCAGCCCAGGAAAAGCAGTGTAAAAATAATTTGAGTCATTATACCATTTTAAATAATCAAAAAATACTTGGGGCTGGAGCGGTGGCTCAACGGTTACGGTGCTTACTTGGCAGGCGCGGGGACACCTGTCCGAACCCCACCTACAAACTGAAGTGCAGAGCCATGAAAGCCACACGAAAAACTAAATTCTTTCTGTGTCTTTCACTGTCCCTCTCTCAAAAAAGAGAAAGAAAAGAAAAGAAAAAATTCTTATCTAGTATTTTGGGGCTCATTTATCAAAATAATATAGGATTTGGAGGTTCACTTTCCCTAAAAAATCTAGCTGGTGAGGGGAATTTTTCCTTTTATTTTCCCCATGTAGTTCCGAACAAATATGAATTGCTTTCCGGATCCATTCACAGCTTTTTGCAAGAAAAGCTAAGATTGGGCTGGAGCAGCGGCTCAGCCATTGCCGCACTTGCAGTGCTTAGCAGGCATGCGCAAGTACACAGGTTCAAATCCCAGCACCAAGTACACAGCAAAGTGTGTCATAACAACGAAAGTCACATGAAAAACTAAGTAAAAATTGATTCTCTCTTTCTCTCTCTCACTGTCCCTCTCTCATTAAAAAAAAAAAAAAAAAAAAGCTATGGGTTCATAAGAAAACATTAGAACCCATGTTTCAAATTTTAGGTTTTTCTTTCTATCGGGCCAGTTACTAAAGGAGAGCTGAGTAAAGAATGTTCAATCAGGAAAGACTGGTTTCACTGTCCTGGAGGCAGAGCTCTCCAGGTCTACCTAGTATCTATTCCACCCACATCCTAAACAACAATTTCTGATTCCAGAGCACCTGTGACAGTTCCTATACAATCCCCAACCTCCCCAAGAAATTTTAATTGTCATTTTTCATTTCTAAGCAGTGTCCGAATATTCAAAGTATATCTGAAATACTGTTTGGGTTTTTTTGTTTTGTTTTGTTTTTTTCAGGGCTGAGGATCGAACTAGGGACCTTGTGCGTGCTAGGCAAGCTCTCTGCCACTGAGCTAAATCCCCAACCCCTTGGTTTTGTTTTAAGAGAGAGAGAGAATTTTATTTAGTTTTTCATGTGGTTTTTTTGCTCCAACACTTATTTGTGTATGTGGTGCTGGGATTTGAACCCAGGTCCTTGCACATGCCAGGCAAGCACCATACTGCTGAGCCACTGCTCCAGCCTCTAAATACTATTTTTTAAAAAGCTAACTCCACACCTTTAATCCCTTTTCTTGTGGTGCTGGTGACTGAACTCGGCTTTGTACACACTAGGCAAGTGCTCTACCACTGAGCTCCATCCCCAGCCCTAAAATTAATGAAAATCAAATTGAAATTATTCTATTATACCCATGTTTTGGAGCAATCAATTTCACCAGAAATCTGCCTTATAACATGCCTAAACATTTAATAAATATGTATAACAAAAAGTATTCAAACTGGGGGTAATATTACTAGTTACCTTCACAAAGAATAGCTTAAAATGATTTATAACTACCAGAGAAAAATACTTAACCTCATACAGCACTAGTAAATGTTTCCACCAGTACAAACTTTTGGGGAAGAAACAGGCATAAGCACATTTTATATACAAAGGTATCAGTTCATTACAATGTTATGACAGTGAAACAAACTAGATAACCTAAGTGAAATAATTGGGAAACAGTTATATATATTATGAGCTATCCATATATCAAAAGGAAAAAGAAAACCACTTTTTATCTCTATCAACATATTCATATTTCTGTTGACCAGATACATGGGGAAGGCAGTTTCCCCATACACCAAACAATTCTCCAGTAGACACCAGTTGGGCATCCCATAATCCATTCAATTCTGAGACCATCTCTACTGAAGATAGTGGCTACAAACTTGAGTTTCCACAATTCCCTCTATGGGTTTGAACACATTTTGCCACTTTATTACAAAAGACAGAGATGACAAGTACATAGGGCAAGGGCAGGAAGCACCTGAGCACAGAGGCTTCTGTGTACAGCCCTCCCAGCAGGTGCACATATACAACAACCACAAAGCTCATCAAATCAAGTTGTCCAAAAGTTTTTTAAGAGCTTGATCTCTAGTCCCCATCTTTTTCCTGGAGGCTGCTGGGTGAGTTTGAGAATCCCAGTTCTCTAATCTTCTAATCACTTGGTTTTATTCTGGTGACCAGCCCCAGCAAAACAGCTTTCACATAAACACGGGTGTGATGGGAAGGGCTTGTTATGAATAGTGATAGCTATTCCCACCACTTAGGAAATTCAGAGGGTTTCAGAAACTTTGTGTAAGAACAAATGATATAACAAAAGATGTTCCTCTCACCCTCATCATACAGAAAATTATAAGAGATTTAGAAACTCGGTGTGTCAGAAACTGGACAAAGATAAAAAAATTTATTTCTTATTACATAGCATATGATAAAGTACTTCGTTCCCACTTAAATTGATACTCCTAAATTTTTTTAACAATATAAAAACTTATGAATCCTAGTGAAAAAAAATGAAAGGTATTAATTGGAGATAGTCTCTTACCCATCCACCCAACAAATTTAGGAATGTGTACTATATGCCAAATACTGTACAAGACTCAGAAGATCCACAATAATCAAGCTAAGCATGGTCCTTTCCCTCATAAAATTGACGACCTGAGAAATAAAAATGCTGGCATTTACAATATGGTCTGATAATGCCACCACAGGGATCAGCAAATATGTTCCAAGAGCACAGAGGAGGAAAGCCTGGCATGACACAGAAGGTCAAGGAATGATGCCCAAATGATGGAAATCTAAACTGAGGCCCTGCAAATAAAAAGAAGGTAGTCAGGGGAAAAAGGAGAAAAGAATGCTTCTAGAAGAGAGACGAGCATATGTAAAATTGGCCTTCTTAAGGAACAGAAAGTTAAGTGAGGCTAGAACAGAGTGTTCAATATGGAACGGAAGGGAAAGTAGGTGAAGAAAGAAAGAAGGGAGAAATAGGAGGAGAAAGTTTGGCTGGGGAAAGTAGAATGAATATAATGGAAGCACGTGGGGTTCCACATTGCAAAAATTTCAATCACACCTGATACTGTAGGAGATATGGTGGACTAGATAAATCTCTACTCCTCGTTTGCCCAACTCAAATGTGGCAAAGAAGGAAGATGGGAGGGAGGGAATAAAGAACCATTTAATTTATTTTTTTTTAGCTTTTGACAAATACTGAGTGTAAGGGGGAAGCATACTGTTTGTATAAGCTTTATGTCTATCTACTTTCAAATTAAACTGGATTCTTGTATTACTAGAATTTATCTCATGAAGGGCAGACATCAACAAGTGGCCTCAGGAATCTGCTTGCCAAGAAAGCGTGAAAAACATTTGGAAAAGCATAAACTATTTCATCAAATTTTTAAAATTGTTCTGTCCTTGGATAACTTCTGGCATTAAATTGAAAACCATTTTTTCCTCTGCTTGAGGAAAAAAACTATCAAACATGAATATGACATTCTTATAAATAAATTATGGAAAAGAACAGGAATGTGCATCCTGTCAAAGTAGTAAGTTCAACCAGTAATGTCCTTCTTGTAGTCTCTTACGAAGGGAAGGAATTTTTTAGCCTGATTAATTCATTTTACTCTCATCTTGCTGGAAATTTTTCCTAACAAGTTATTGTTCAATCTTGTTATGTAAAAATAATTGGGCTAAGACTAAGCTATATAAATGAAAGCATTTGCTTCTAAAAATAAACCATTCAAACATATATCAACCACTCTTCTAAGTATTAAAGATATAAATAATTCACAGTGTAACATAAAATACTAACAAAGATAACTAGTAAATACAATGAAAACAACAGAATAGAAATAACTATAAGCGATAATATTTTGAGAAACTGCCTGAAATCTTTTTTCCCTCCTATTTCCTTCAACCCATGACCCTTCCTATATAATAAAGACAAAGGAAAAAAATCTTTGTGACCTTGGGCTAGAAACAGATTTCTTAGATACAGCACCATGTCAGGGATCAGAACATGATACCACAAAGTTTGATGCCTGGGCAGCTGAGTATTTTTTACCTGAAAGACACAGAAGGGCCTCAGAAATAAGAAAGTTTCTCTGACCTTCTCTCATTTCCTATTTCCTACCCTCACTTCTCCCCCAAAGCAAGCAATAAAACCTAGAAAGGTCATGCTCCTGATCTATCTTCCCTAAAAGTGAGTCATAAAACCTCCATGTGACAGAAGAATGCTACCCTACCTTAAACCCAAGAGAAGAATGCTACATAGAGGCCAAGAAGAATCAGAACAGGCCCTGCTGCTTCCCCTTCAGGTTTCACCACTGCATCTTATTCTTTTTGTCCAATCATGTTTCACGACAATTATCCGCTTTTTTCACCAGACTTAGCACAAAAGCAGTTTTCCCCTGTGTCTTTCGATCTTCATTTCTAAAGGCTCCATGTTATGTAAAACTTTGTTAAATAACACATTTACTCTTCTTAATCTGTCTTTTGGTATAGTTGTGTCAACAATAACCCTTACAAAGGCTGAAGTATAGTATATACCTATACCAGAAGTATAATCTAATTTATACTTATTTAAAATTATAATTTATTTATAATTTTATAATATTTTATAATTTATAAAATATATGATTTATAATCTATAAAATAGCAAATAAATGGGAATTTATTTATTTATAAATTTATATAAATTTAAAACTACTGCTCCTTACAAGACAGTACTAAGAATGAAAAGAAAGAAAACATACTGGGAAAAAAATCTTTGCAAAGGATATATATCTGAAAAAGAACTCGTATACAGAATATATTAAAAATTGAACAAAAAGAAAAACCCAACATAAAAAATGGGCAAGAAACTTGAATACACACTTCACCAAAAAAGGTATATAGACAGCAAATAAGCACATGAGAAGATGCTCAACATTATTAGTTATTAGGAAAATGCTAGTTAAAATCACTAGGAGATGCTACTATAACACACCAATCGGAATAACTAAAATCAAAAGGACTAGTCATATCAAGAGTTGACAAAGATCTGGGGGAACTGGAACTCTCTTGCACTACTTGTTGGAAAGTAAAATGGAACAACCTTTAAAACTTTAGAAAACAGTTTGATGACTTCTTATAAGGCAGCATATGATCCAGTCATTCCACTCCCAGGTATTTACTCAAGAGAAAACATAAAATATGTTCATACAAAGATTTATACATGAATGTTCCCCATAGCTTTGCTTCTAATAGCCTAAAATTGGAATCCGCACAATGCCCATCAACAATAAATTGTGGTATAAACATACAGTGGAATACTAATCAGCAATAAAAAAGAATGAGCTAGCTGGGCACAATGGTATATGCCTGTAATCCCAGCTACTCTGGAGGTTGAGACAGTATAATTACAAGTTTGAGGCCAGCTTAGGCAATTCAGCAAGACTGCCTCAAAAAAAAAAAGTGGGGGGAGGAATGCTAGGGATGTAGCTCAGTGGTAGAGAGCTTATCGGGCATGCACAAAGTTACGGGTTCAATTCCAAAACCAAAGTGGGGTGGATGAAATATTGATACATGCAGTAACACAAAAAAAGTAATGGTATTAAAATTCCATTCAAAACTGCAAATGAATTTACAATGACAAAGTAGATCAGTGGTTGCTTCAGGATGAGGGCTGGAGAGTAGTGGGAGGGAGGGATTACTAAGAGATTCAACAAAACTTTTAGGGTTAATGGATATGTTCACAACTGTGACTATGGTGACAATCAAAATCATTAAGTTGTACATTTCAAATATATCTGATTGATTATATGTTGATTTTTACCTCAATAAAGCTACTAAAATAATAAATAATTTTCCTTCTCCCTCTTCCTCTTAGTTAGCAGGAACAATAAGAGCCAGGGCCTACTCCTAGGCATTTCTAGCTAAAATAGGTATCAAGAGTAAATACTTTTGTTGCTAAAAGTTTGTAGTTAAAAAAAAAGGAAGATAAGCTTATAGGGGGGAAAATGTACTAGCAGCTAACAACCTGACAGGCATGCATTTGTTCCACAAAATTCCATATGTATTTACTGAGCACCTAGGCAATGTCAATCATGAAATTTCTACTGTCCAAATTTTAATATGGGAAGCTGTTACTATCTGAATTGCATTTGGTTTTGATTTAATGCTCTTGTAAGCAGAGTGTGTATCTTTAAAGCACTGAATAAACCAGCAGGGGTGATAAAAAAAAAAGAGTAAGTACTTTCTTTAGCTCCGTTTCTCTTGGTACTAGAGGTTGTGCATTAGAGTTTAATCATAATATTTACCTCTCCTCATATCACAGTGCTAAAAATGCAAAATTCTGCAAAATGGAAATGAGGATGGGTGTCCCGGAGGATGTGATGAAATTTGACATAGATGTTTTGGTAAAAAGCTATTTAGGCCTTCTGACCTACTGACTTAAGAGCTCTATATTGGATTTAGGTCTTGCAAGTCATTGTCCTGGGATTTATTTCTTTTGGCAATCTCTTGTAGAATAAAAAACCAAACACCATGTTTTATATATGCTAGGTCCTCTGGTTAAAATTTCATTTACTCTCTTCATTTGCATTCAAATTGTTGACACTTAAAAAGTCTGCAATACCTTTGAAAGTATGGAAGCATGTAAACAAAAATCACAGGACAGAATAATAAATGTACCATAAACAACATTTACTGAGCAGGAGAAATAATTAAATCCCATTAAAGGATAAGAGCATCTTAAAATCAGGAAGGATCTAAGAGTTCATCAAATCTTTTGTTAGCGCCTTAGCCCTAACAAAAGAACCAATTCCTCTTATAACAATCTCCTCAAGTTGTTATATATTTTTAGTCTGCAGCTTTTGTGAGGCAATACATGCTCTCAGAAGGCAACTTATTTCACTTTTGAGAAGCCATGTTAGAAAGTTCTTACTTGAGTTAGGCCAAAATCTACCTTCTTAGGAATTCTTTCTAATGATCCAAAGTCTTCCACACTAAAAAAAAAATGTATTCTTTCCACCCAATGCCACCTTTCAGAGGTTATTGGAGCAATAATATGGTTAACACTTCTTCTCATGTGTAAAGTCTTGTCTGAGGCACTGTACAGAAACAAGTAAAATGTAGACCTTGCCTTTATAGGCTCTTAGTAAAATAGAGGAGATTTTTTTTCTAAAAGCTAGTAAATAGAATATACACTATAAGCATAAATGTCAACAGAGAAGTATTTGGGACTTCAGAATAGGGAAAGATTAATTCAATCTATGAGAAGAATCAAGGAATCAGGAAATCAGGAAAGGCTTCATAAGATAAATAACACTTGAGAGGGACTTCAAAGATGGGCATCATCACCGAGGAAAGGGCACTGAAGTAGAGAAGAATGGTGAAAACCTTGGACTCTAAAAATACATGGCCTGGCTTTTAAGCCTGACTCTGCCACTCTCTAGCATGGTGGCTTCATACAAATTATCTAAACTCTCCATGCTTCTATCTTGTTTTTTTCATAAAATATTAAAAACATAAGAATTAAAGACACTACAAGTGCTTAGAACAATACCCAGCACTTAGCATCCTGTGCTTGCTGTTACTACTGAGAAAATAGCAAAGAGTTTGTAGATGTGAAAAGGTATCAATAGGGAGGGCTCTAGAGGGTAAATCTAATTTTCAGAATATAAATATATTGTTTCGTTGGAAGCATGTTTGATTGCTCAACAAATAAATTTCTTTAAAAAAAAAAAAAGGTGGGGTTGGGAATTTAGCTCAGTTGCAGAGCGCTTGCCTAGCATGTGCAAGGCCCCGAGTTCGGTCCTCAGCCCTGAAAATAAAAAAAAGGTATCAAAACCTCTTTGGTAAAAGCAAATATCCAGTTTAATTTAAACATGCTTCCTCTTTTTGCATCTCCTTCCCTGAAACCCAACTAAGTTGTAAATGCTAGAAAAGTGGTTGGAATGAAGTGGGTATTTAGTAAGTCCTCACCCTTGCCATGCCCCTTTCCTTTTTTCTTTCTTTCTCTTTTTTTTTCTTTTTAAGAGAGAGAGAGAGGGACAGTAAGAGAAAGAGAGAACCAGTTTTATTTAGTTTTTCATCTGGTTTTGGTTGCTTTGACACTTAGTTGTGTATGTGCTAAGGTTCAAACTTGGGACCTCATGCACGCCAGGCAAGCACCATACCCACTGAACCACCACTACTCAACCTGCTTTCCCTCTTTCTTTTCTTCATAGCTATGGTTTGTGCTTCTCCTAAAGCACTTATGCTCTGCCCTATATTATGATTGTGTTATTTGCACTACTTTGCATTATCTGTCTCCTGTATACTTCCTGAGGGCAATGATTACCTTGTATATCCTAACCCTAATTTCAAACCTAGGCTGTGCATGAGAAGCTCTTGGAGAACTTTAAACATATATAAATTGTTAGGACCAACCCAAACTTAAGAATCAGAATTTCTAAGGGTGAGGTAGCAATATTTTGTTACAAATTCTAGGAGATTCTGAATCAGTCTATCAGTAAACCCTATATTTAAGAGTCAATGACTTTCTGGCACATAATCATTAGGTGAGTACACAGTAAGCAACTGTTGAACTTAACATGGACTGAATAAGGGAAGATCATGACCTAAAACTAACCTGAAACCATGCAAAACTGATACAAAAGACCAAACTAAAAAGCCAACTTCCAGCTTCAAAGCAACAATCCCTTGTCAGGAAATTTATCTCAAAGGCACTTCCATGTCCTCTGAGCACATTGCAGACACTAAAAAATATGGATAACTGGGGCTGGAGCGGTGGCATGGCAGTTATGGCACTTGCCTGGCATGCGCGAGTACGTGGGTTTGAATCCCAGCACCATGTGCACAACAAAGTGTTGGAGCAACGGAAGCCACATGAAAAAGTAAATAAAAATTGCTTCCGTCTTTCTCTCACTGTCCCTCTTTCTTTCTTTCTTTTTAAGGAGAGAAGGACAGTGAGAGAGAGACAGACAGACAGAGAATCAATTTTTATTGAGTTTTTTCACATGGCTTTCGTTGCTCTGACACTTAGTTGTGTACATGGGTGCTGGAGTTTGAACCCATGTACTCGCGCATGCCAGGCAAGCACCGTAACCACCAAGCCACCACTCCAGTCCCACCTCTTAATAAAAAAAAAAAATCATGGATAACTAAGAATAAGCTAAAGCCAAATTTTACTTACTTATTTTACACAAGTGTTCAATAAGTACTGGGCAATATGTTAAAACACTATAATGAATAGAATACAATGTGATACTATTATTTGGACCCCATTCTGTTTTTGTTTTGTCATATGAACAATGCAAAATTAACCAAAGAAAGCTCAAATTTAATGTATTTTTTCCAACTGAAAAAAATCTAAAAGGAATTTATGGTTTTAAACTGAAGATAAACAAAAGACACAATTCAAATGATTGAACCTTCTTTTTCTTCTAGTATGGGAACCATTATGACAGCTAGAAATTTCTTTCCACTCAGATCAGAACAAGTTAAATTCAGAAAATATACTATGGTCCTTTTTGTTTTTCAATTACATTCTTATATATTTTTAAATCCTTTTTATTTATTTTTATTAATGCATTACAGTTGTACATAATGATGGGATTTGTTGTCACATATTCATAGATGCACACAATACAGCAATACAATTTGGACAACATCCCCCCAACCCCTGCACCCTTCTACCTCCCTCCTCCTGTCCCCTGATTCCTTGCCTCTCTTCTGGGTCCTATATTTTTCCTAAAATATCCAAGTACAGTGACATAATTAATATACCTATGAAGAGCATTTTTATATACATGACTATAATATATACAGTGACGTACTTATAAATGCTTGGAATGTACCTTACTTTATCTCGGTTCCAACATTTCCCCTTCTCCTCCCTTCCTATCATCCCTTGTTATTCTTCGATATATTTGACAATAGGATTAAACATTTACGTTTTTGTAAAGGCATGCAGTATAGCTTGTTCAAATATCTTAGGAGTATCCTGCAACTGTAACTCATAAATATTAACATATTGCATTTTTGTTCTTCGGTTCTAATACATGAGTTTGTCTACCTTTCCCACAAACCTGAGTTTAGCTCCAGCCTCTACAAATGAGGGAAAACATTCGGCATGGGCCTTTAATTTTAAAAAGTTAAAATACTGAGTTCCCACCAAATTTGGAAGTTAAAATAACTTGGTTCCCACCAAAGTAGCACTTTGTTACCATTACACTAACACCACTGGCAGAGAAGAACCCTCACCACCCAGGCCTTACCATGGTTTTTAGAAGCACTTACTTGACCATTTTCTGATTCTGTTAGAATTGTATTGCAGTTTGTTATCCAAGTAACCACAGCAAAAAAATTTAAACTACTCAGAGCTATCATTCTGATATATTTTCCAGAGTCTGAATTCTTTCTTGGACCACATTACAACTAGTGGCCATGTGTCAGATTTACTTGAAATATAACCAAATCCACAATATGTAACAAGGAAACATTTACTCTTCAGTAATTCCTTGTCCCTATTTAGACTACCACTTATGTCATCAAGAGTTTTAAGTTTCTCCATCAAAATGCTACATCATCAAAAAACATTATACCTCAAACACTAATGATAAGAGGAAAAATTTACCAAGTGTGGACATAAATAATGAAAAGGGTTCTCAAAGAATACTGCAGAAGATATTTTTGTTTCCTTCCAAAGTATTTTAAAATTGAATAAATTTTATCTTGGGGGGGGTTTAGGTATGCTTTTTAGTACTCAGGGGAGAGAAATGAACGACTGCCAGAACTGTTAACATTTGATAAAAAATGTTGACAAAATTGAAAAAAAAGAAGCACTCTCGTACTCTGCTGTTGGGAATATACACTAGTTCAATCATTTTTACAGAAAACGTGGCAATCTCTACTAATTTTAAAATATATGTTATTTTTCACATAGTGAATCCACTGTTTGGAATTCATCTTATGGGTATATTTGTAAAAGTACAGAAAGATACAAAAATGTTTATTTCAGTATTATTTGCAGTAACAAACTGGACACAACCTATATGTCTATCAATAAGTGAATGCCTAGGTAAGTTTCTTTAAATGAGAATGCTATGTAGGCATTAAAAAGAATAAAGATTACCTTTAAATAATAATACAGAAAGATTTTTAATATATAAATGATAAAAGCAATCTACAATATGATATACACATGAGTATACAAAAAGATTATATTAACATATACAAGTTTTATATAACAACTTTTGAAAACTACAATACTAATATGGTTTAACTCTGAGAAATAAAACTAAGGGTAAATAGGAAAAGAAAGACTAGGGCTGGAGCAGTCACTCAGCAGTAGACCACTTGCCTGGCATGTGGGAGGACCCAGCTTAGAATCCCAGCACCACATACACAAACAACTAAGTGTCCACAAAGCAAAAACTAGATTTAAAAAATAAATATAATTGATTCTTTTTTCTCTCTCTCCCTCTTTTTTTTAAGAGAGAGAGACAGTGTGTGTGTGTGTGTGTGAGAGAGAGAGAGAGAGAGAATCAATTTTATTTAGTTTTTTATGACACTTTCATTGCTCTAACACTTAGTAGTGAATGTGGTGCTAGGGTTCGAACACACATCATTTCACATGCCAGGTAAGGATATAACTGTTGAGTCACCACTCCAGCCCCTTTTCCTCTCGCTTTAAAAAAAAAAAAGAAAGAAAGACTAAAAGTTTGTCACTCAGCTATAAGATGAAAAAGGCACATAAGGGCTGGGTGCAGTGGTGCACAGCTGTAATCCCAGCAGCTCAGGAGGGTGAGGCAGGAGGATCACAAATTCAAAGCCAGCCTCAGCAACTTAGCAAGGCCCTGTCTCAAAATGAAAAACAAATAAATGGGGGGAGGAATGTGGCTCAGTGGTAAGTGTCTCTGGGTTCAATCCCTGATACAAAAACAACAACAACAACAACAAAAACACATAAGGGCTGCAGATATAGCTCAGCTGTAGAGCAGGTATGAGGCCCTGGGTTCCACCCTCAGCAACACACATATACAGCAAATGATAATCCTTTGTAGAACTATTTGGCAGTAACTTATAAAATTAAACATACTTATATCCTATAATCTAGCAATTCTACTCCAAATTATTAACCCAAAAGAAATGAAAGTATGTCCACAGACTTGTAAAAAACATTCACAGGGCTGGAGTAGTAGCTCAGCAATTCAAGCGCTTGCCTGGCATGTGTGAGGACCCAGGTTCAAATCCCAGTACCACATATACAACCAAGTGTCAGAGTAATAAAAGCTACATGAAAAACTAAACAAAACTGATCTTCTCTTTCTCTTTCACTGTCCCTCTGTGTCTTTAAAAAGAAAAGAAAGAAATACAATGCCTTGAGGCTGCCATATCAAAAGAAATTTATTCTTTACAAAATAAAGAACATTTTTTCCTGAAATATATAAATTAATTTTCATACTATAGTAAGACAAGATTTTTATTACTGGCAAAAACAGTTAAGTGGATCCCATTATGACTTCCTTTTATGGAGATGATGGGAAGAGAACATTAGGAATTACTGCATTCCTACCCTCTCTGGGAGGCTCTGCTATATATTTTACATGCACATAGTTCCTCATTTAATCCACAGAATAGCCTTATGTATGTAGTAGGTTCTATACTTTATTCTCACCTTACAGAGAAAAAAACTAGGATTAGCTAGCTATGTACTGAAAAGAACAGGATCCCCCTTGAGACTAGGCTCACACAGAACACACATCTACAATCCTGGCACAGCCCCTTCATATCTCTCTCCATTCACAGCAACTCACTATTCCTAAAAGTGTAACTGTACTATTGCTGCTACTCCTTCACTTTGAATTCTTTTTGAGTTTCCCATGAGCTTCCATGCAAAACATTCCCTTTAAACTGCTTCAGGATTCATAATGACTTTGTCACAGCCAAATCCAAATCTAAAGGATGCTCTTTACTATCTAAGTTTTCTGACTTTTTAATTCTCAAAAACTCTTCTCCTTTGGTTTATTGACCTTTTCCTTTTCATTATTCTTTTTTAAGAGAAAGGGACAGTGAGAGAGAAAGAATTAATTTTATTTAGTTTTCATGTGGCTTTCGTTGCTCCGACACTCCATGGTGTACATGGTGCTGGGGTTTGAACCCGTGTACTCGCACATGCCAGGCAAGCACCTGTAACCACTGAGCCATGGCTCTAGCCCCCTTCTGATTATTCTTAAATGGCTCCTTTTCTCCAACTACACCTTTAATTCTAATGTCCACTAAAAACTAGGGGTTTATCCTTGATGTTTGTGCTGGATTTCTGTTCAACTCCAGAGTTCCCATTTGGTTCTTTTCTATTTATTAATATTTTCTATTTTGATGATTATTTCCATACTTTCCTTTACTTCTTTATATACAGTCACCTTGAGTTCTTTGGCTATGCTTAAAGTAAAGTTTTTGGTTTAGTAAGTCTAACATTTTGGCTTCCTCAGGGATAGTTTCTATTGACAGTTTTTTTTTTCTGTATATGCACCATACTTTGTTTCTTGCATGCCTCATGGTTTTGTTCAAAAACGGACATTTTAAGTTCTTTATTATAGCTATTTCAAAAATCAGTCAGATTCTCCATTTCTATAGTTTATTAGTTTTTAGTGACTTTTCCAAACTAATAAAATCTGTATTTTTTATCACATGACCACTGAATTTTCCTACTGATTATGAATAGAGATTTCCTCAAATACCTGGAACTAAGTTTCCTGGTCTTTGCTGGGACTCTGTGTCTATGTGTGTGCTGGGGTACTAGGCCATGCAGTTTATATCTCCAACTTAGCCTTACTTCTTGCTTGTGCAGAGCCCAAGGTATGGAATGAAGACATTCCCAGGTCTTTACTGAGAATGCACACAGCTTTGTATATACACTTGGTCTTCTAATTCCCACAACTATGTCAGATCTTTTCAAAGTCTCTGTGGACATCTTATTCCCCAGATTTTCCTTTTAAGTTTTTGGGTTAGCTTGTTGTTTGCCCCAACTGACACTGCAGGGAGCTGTACTATTAAACAGTTGTTGCTGACTAGTTTTAGCAAAGCTTCTGAGGGAACTGTTTTTTATGCTGGGTGTTTTCAGTCAGGTAAAAGTCGAACTTTTAAAGAGGGGTTTGCCAGGAAATTGACAGGACAAATAATGATAATTCTCTAAGGATGGGGCTTAGAAAGAACTTCAACTCCATTTGGACTCCTTCAGGTTTGACTAGGCTGCTTAATTTATACTACACTTGCAAGCTGCTGGTTCTCAAGGCTATCATGGAGCTGGGGAGAGGGTGGTGGTATTTTTAGTGGTATTTCTATTGAAACATAGGAATTTATCCTTGATCTTTGCACTGATGAAAATGCCACAAAGCTTGCTGTTCTTACAAAGATTGGTTATTTGTTGTTTTAAATAAATATTCTGCAGACTACAGAATTAAATCGTCAGTTAATTTTCAACGTTATTAACATGATAATGATGATTTGTGATCCTGATGATTCATGCCAGAGTTGTCAGCACTATCATAAAAGTGAGGATTTTCCAACGTTGTCATCTTGCCACTCCTAGTTATAACACTCTCACCCCTTCATTTCTAGATTTCTTTGAAAAATATCAGATTGTTTGAACCAGTAATAATAATGGTATATTGGGATTTATAATACATAAGAAGTAAGGGTAGGACAATAACAACATGAAGAACGTGAGGGGTAAATGGAAATAAGCTGTTGGAAAACTCTTACATTATACATGAGGTGGTTTGAAACTACTTGAAGGGAGACTGTGGTAAATTAAAGATGAATGCTGCATATCCTTGAACTAAAATAAATAATGGAATATAAAAAACAAATGAAATACTAAAAATCCCCAATTAATCTTTAAAATGGCATAAAAAAGGAAAAATCAAAGAAGAGATGAGGCAAAAAGAAAACAAATAGCAAGGTGACACATTATATTGCAACTTTCTGTATGTTTGCAAATCTTTCTCTCTTTCATACATATTTTTTTCTTCTAGGTTATGAACTTACTGAATCTGAATAATAAAACAAGATTACTTGCTATAATAAATGCATTGTTCATTTTAACTTCTCTATTTTGGAATCTGCGAGAATCTATAAAATTTTACTAATCAATAAGTATAATTAAATGATATGGAAAAAACACAAGACCAACCTGTCTTTACAAAAGGAAACCATATGATTTTATTGCTAAAAGTTATTTTAGAAACTTCATTACACAAGTTTGTCATTTTATAAATAACGAACTAACAATTAATTGCTAACTGATAAAAACAATCACATGGCCAGTCCGCAGCAGTGCTAGAAGTAAAATATCTATTTCACAACTTCAAGTCTAGCTGTTTCAAGAGAAAATAATTGCCATGCAGTGCCAACCATGTATGTAACAATCTAAACAAATGTGCTCATTTGAATTGATTCTTATCTAGCAGGTATAACAAGATCGCTACTCTATTTGGAAACATCCCATTAGTTAAGTTCCATACTTACCTGAAAATAATCAAACTTTTAAAAGTAGATATTGTTGGGGCTGGAGTGGTGGCTCAGCGGTTAGAGCGCTTGCCTGGCATGCACAAGTGCACAGGTTCAAACTCCAGCACCATGTACACAACAGTGTCTGGAGCAATGAAGGTCACATGAAAAATTAAATAAAATTGATTCTCTTTCTCTCACTCTCACTCAGCCTCCCCCTCTCTCTTTAAAAAAAAGTAGATATTATTGATTTTAGAGTTTCAGTTAATTCAAATTCTTATCAATTAATCAAGATTATGGAAGTATATGGTAGTTAAAGGAAAATCAAAAAGACTATAGCTAAACAATCAACTGAAGTTCAAGCTATCAAGTTCAGAGAATACAAATTTACATTCAAATCAAGGAAAACCACATTTATGGCAAAAATGACAAAAGCTTATGAAATCTGTATGCAGTATTACCTGTAGCTCCCAGTGGGTGTCCTTTTGAAATCAATCCACCACTAGGATTTATGACCCACTTTCCTCCGTAAGTATTATCTCCTCTATCGACCAGTGTTCCACCTTGCCCTATGGAAGGAAAAATTATATTCATAAAAGCTAAAAGTAACAATGGGGGCTAGAGCAGTGGCTCAATGGTTAAGGCTCTTGCCTGACATGCTCAAGGATGTGGATTCAAACCCAGCACCACGTACACAACAAAGTTGTCAAAACAACGAAAGCCACATGAAAAGTTAAGTAAAATTTGATTCTTTCTCTGTTACACTGTCTCTCTCTTTTTTTAAAAAAAATTAACAATGGAACAAATAGCATGTATTTTTAAATGTCGAGGTAACCAAGAATTTATTAGAGCAAACATGTCTTAATGGGGCTGAAGAAGTGGCTCAGAGATTACAGAGCTTGCCTGGCATGTGTCAGTAGGCAGGTTCAAACCCCAGCACCATGTACACAACAAAGTGTCGGAGCAACAAAAGTTACATGAAAAACTAAATAAAAATTGCTTCTCTCTTTCTCTCTCACTGTCCTTTCTTTAAAAAAAAAAGCCTTAATAACTTAACAACAAATTGGTAGGAACATTTCTAAAAGTTAAGTAATACATATTGAGCAACAAAGACTTATCTTTTCAGAACATGTCCCTCATGAAACAAAGGTCCTAAGAGATCTCTGGCTTCCAAAGTTGATCCAAATGTAAAACAGATTCACAAAACCAGGAGAAAAGAGCTGAAATGGATACAACACTACATAATACTATAACTAAAATAATTATAACAGCTTTGAAGTTCATGTCTTCATTTCTCTCCATTTTCAACTGTACTGCTGTATGCTAGATAAACATTTTTAATAAACAGGGGAAAACAAGTAAAAAGAACACTCTCTTGAAACTAAGGAAAATGGCTGAAAACACTGTTGAGCCACAAAAGTAATGTCAAAAAAATTACTTCTTATTGTTGGTGGCTTCAAAATTTCTGTCGATTTTCTGGTCACTGTTTCAGGTGGTTAAGAAGTAAATCAAAGTACATGCATTGTATAAAATATTCATCCACATGATAACATTTCTGACCAATAACAGAGATGGAAGTGCTAAAGGATGATGATAATGGCAGTGGTGGGGCTGTATAAAATCACTAAAAAACTCTCTACAGGAGGCTGGAGCAGTGGCTCAAGTGGTTGTGACACCTGCCCTGCGTAGGCAGCAGAGTGTCAGAGCAATGATGGCCACATGGGGGACTGGATGAAGCTGATTCTTTCTCTCTCTCTCTCTCTCTCTCTCTCTGTCTCTCAGTGAGTCCCTCTCTCTTTACACAATTTTCTTTGTATTTAAAGACAGAGGGACAGTAAAAGAGAGAGAGAGAAAGAGAGAAACAATTTTTATTTATTTTTTCACATGACTTTCGTTGCTCCAAGACTTCATTGTGTACGGTGCTGGGGTTTGAACCCGGGTCCTCGAACATGCAGGGCAGGTGTCACAACCACTTGAGCCACCGCTCCAGCCCCCCCCCTCTTTAAAAAAAAACCAAAACCAAAGGGCTGGAGCGGTTATGTGAGTTCAAACCCCAGCACCACGTACACAATTAAGTCTCTGAGCAACAAAAGACACTGGAAAAACTCAATAAAAATTGATTCTTTCTGTCTGTCTGTCTCTCTCACTGTCCTTCTCTCTTTTAAAAATAAATAAATAAATAAATAAAAATTTTAAAACATTCTCCATTGGGCACTCACTGTGTCAGGTCTTGTTCTAATTATTTTCCATATAGCAAAACAATTTTTTTATTAGAAGTATATAGAAATACAGTTGAGGGGGAAGCATTATCAAAACATTAGCAATCAATGGATATAAACTTGGTTATCCGGGGAAAAGCCAAAACATGGTCAATACAATTTTTTAAAGAGAGAATCAATTTCATTTATTTATTCATCTGTTTTTTGTTTTTCTGACACTTAGTTGTGTATGTGGTGCTGGGGTTTGAACCTGGCATGCCAGGGGCTGGAGTGGTGGCTTGGTGGTTACGGTGCTTGCCCAGCAGGTCAAGTTCGCAAGTTCGAACCCCAGCAACCAGGTACACAATGAAGTGTCAGAGCAACGAAAGCCACATGAAAAATTAAATAAAAATTGTTTCTCTCTTTCTCTCTCTCATTGTCCCTCCCTCTAAAAAAAAGAAAATTAATTCTCTCTCACTGTACTTCTCTTTAAAAAAAAAAAGAAAAGAAAAGAAAAAAGCGCTCCATCACTGAGCCACTGCTCCAGCCCAATATATCAAAACAATTTAATTCCCAACTCTAGGAAGTAGGTGCTACCATTTTTATTCTTCAGACACGGAAACAGCTAATGCAAGAACAACAGATGGAAAACAAAGGCATTTCTCTACTGGTAAAATAAAACACACCAATCACAGAATTCAGATAACTAACACTTCTAAACTGCCTTTAAGTCTAGATTATAGATTTTAAAAACTCATTGGAGCAGGGAGCATAGCTCAGGTTAGAGCACTTGCCTAGCATGCTTAGGTACTCTCTTATCCCTTGGTATATTTCTGACTTAGAATCTGCAACAAGGCCCCAGTCATCAAAGATATTCTACGCTACTGCTGCCTTGAAAACAATGTTGTCACTGTACCAAGTCAGGGCAGACTGAATATAACCTAACCCCAGGAAATAAAAATTTTACTACGTTTTTCTCCAAATTATATATAAACCTGTGAAATAGTATATATTATTAAGATTGCTAAAGAATTATCTTGAACTTGCCAAATAAAAATGGGTCAGAGATGATAGTACTATAAATGCACACTTTTGGAAAATAATTATTATGACTATTCTGTACCAAAAAGTAACCTGAGAACTAAGGGATACAGGGCAGTGCAGGTAGCAAAACCTCTAACAGAATCCCCATCTTTATAACCAAAGGAACTAAGAAAAGAAATCCCTACATGCAGGAGAGGAAGGAAAGAAAGCCATAGCAGACACTCAGAAAAGAGGATCCTTGTATAAGTTTCAGGTTCACTCTTGAGCTACATATGTATAGGATAGACACAAGCCAGCTTAGTAACACTTAAAAAACAGAACAAAAACTCTAGACATCACCCTCAGAAGGCAAGACAGAACTTGTCAGAACAATCTGGGTTGACTGCTTGCTAAAAGAAAACATCAACATTCTACAGAGGGAGTCTGGAGCGGTGGCTCAGCAGTTGGAGTGTTTGCCTGGCATGTGTGAGGACCCAAGTCTGAACCCCAGCACCACATACACAACTAAGTGTTGGAGAAACAAAGGCCAGACGGAAAAACAAATAAAGTTGATTCTCTCTCTCTCTCTCTCTTTCTTTTTTTTTTTTAGTGCTGAGGACTGAACTCAGGGCCTTGTGCATGCTAGGCAAGCACTCTGCCACTGAGCTAAATCCCCAACCCTGATTCTCTCTTTTTAAAAAAAGGCAAAAAGAAAAAAGAAAGAAAGAAGAGAAAAAATTTCTGTAGAAAACATATACAATATAACATTCACCCTGTCAAACAATCCAAATTACTTAATATATAATGAATCAGAAAAATGTAACCAACTCTGAAGAGAAATAACCATCAATAGGTATAAAATCTGAGAAAGTTCATATTATGAAATTATCAAAGATTTAAAACACATATGCAGGGGCTGGAGTAGTATGCCTTAGAGTTTGCAGCAATTGCCTGGCATGCACAAGAACCTGGGTTCCAACCCCAGCACCGCATACACAACTAAGTGTTGAAGAAACAAAGGCCAAATGAAAAAACAAAATTGATTCTCTCTCTCTCCCTTAAAAAAAATGCAAGCTACAAGGTAAAGCCACACTAAAAATGAACAAAATAATAAGATTCCTCAGCAGAGAAAAAGAAACTAGAAAGTGAACCAAAAGTAAATTTCATAACTGAAAATACTCTAAAAAGAACTCAGTAGAATTATTCAAGAGCAGAAAGGAAAAGCAAGAGAGTGAACATAACTATATATCAATATATATCTCATCTGAAGAACAGAGAGAAAAGAGATTAAAAAATGAACAGATACATGTGGCCCTAGGTTGGATTCTCAACACCATTAAATAAACAAACAAACAAAAATCCCAGAATTTCAGAAACCTGTTGTATGATATCAAAATGTCTAATGTATATATACCATTGTAATCCCAAGTGAGGTGAGAAGAAGGAAATTAGGGCAGAATAGCAATTAGGAACAACAATTTGAATGACCAGACCCTTCATTAGAAATCATGGAGGCCATGGGGCTGGAGCAGTGGCTCAGCAGTTATGGCGCTTGCCAGGCATGCTCAAGTACACCAGTTCAAACCCTAGCACCACATACACGATATCTGGGAGCAAAGAAAGCCACATGAAAAACTAAATAAAATTGATTCACTCCTTTTCTCTTCCTTTCTCACTGTCCATCTCTCTTTAAAAAAAAAAAAAAGAAAGAAAGAAAGAAAGAAATCATGGAGGCCAGAAGACCAAAACTACATGTTTTAAGTGCACTAACACAACAACAACAACAAAAACAAAAGTTCTATTGCTAATGGAAAAAAGTTAAGAGGGGAAACTTGGGCCGTTAAGAATGAAGAAAGCGGGGCTGGAGCGGTGGTTACGGAGCTTCCCTTGCAAGCACAAGGACTCGAGTTCAAACCCTGCACCACTTACACAACAAAGTGTCAGAAGAATGAAAGGCACATGAAAAACTAAGTTAAAAAATTGCTTCTCTCTTTCTCTCTCATTGTTCCTCCCTTAAAAAAAAAAAAATAAATAAAGAAAGAGGGGCTAGAGCGGTGGTTCAGTGGTTCCTCCACTTGCCAGGCATGCAGGAGGTTGCGGGTTTGAACCCCAGCACCTCATACACAACAAAGTGTCAGAGCAAATAAAGCCACATGAAAAACTAAATTAAAAAATATGATTCTTTCTCTCTCTCTCTCTCTACTGTCCCTCTCTCTTAAAAAAAAAAAAAGAATGAAGAAAGAGGGCCGGAGCAGTGGCTCAGCAATCTGAGTGCTAGCCTGGCAAGTGTGAGGACCCGGGTTCAAAACCCAGCACCTCATACACAAGTAGGTGCTCGAGAAATAGAGGTCAAATGGAAAACTACATAAAATTGATTTTCTCTCTCTCTCTCTCACTGTCCCTCTCTCTTTTAAAAAAAAAATTCAAATAACACAAAAGAAGTCAGGAAAGGAGAACACGGGAAAAAAGCAGAAAGGACAAATAGAAAACAGATAATCAAATGGTCAATCTAAATCCTACTATATCAATAACTATATTACATGCTAAAGATCTTAAGTCAGCACTGTACAACAGAAATATAATACAAACCAAACTACATACAGACTTCATTAAAATTTTTTTTTTCAAAATATTCTGTTGCTGGGAGTGGTGATCCCAGTGGCTTCAGGGGCTGAGGCAGAAGGACCATAAGTTTAAAGCTCAGCAACTGGGAGGCTGGAGTGGTGGCTCAGTGATTACGGAGCTTGCTGGGCATGCACAAGGATTCGGGTTTGAACCCCAGCACCACGTATACAACAAAGTATTGGAGCAATGAAAGCCACGTAAAAAACTAAACAAAATTGATTCTCTTTCACTGTCTCTCTCTCTTTTTTTTTTTTAAGAGAGAGAGGAAGAGAGAATGAATTTTTATTTAGTTTTTTATGTGGCTTTCATTGCTCCAACACTTCATTGTGTACGTGGAGCTGGGGTTTAAACCCACATCCTCGAACACACCAGGCAAGCGCTGTGACCCCTGCGCCACCATTCCAGCCCCTCCCTGCTAAAAGAAAAAAAAATGCTCAGCAACTGCGGGCTGGAGTGATGACTCAGCAATTTTGGTACTTGCCTGGCATGCAGGAGGACATGAGTTCCTACCCCAGTACCATGTACACAATGGAGTGTCAGAGCAATGAAGTTCACATGAAAACCTAAATAAAACTGATTCTCTCTCTCTCTTACTCTCCCTCTTCTCTCTTTAAAAAAAAAAAATACTTGAAGCATATGTAATATATCATTTTCAAAATTTACTAGTATAAGTATCCTTGATTTGGATAATATACATTATTTGGACACTCTGTTATTTTAGTGTTGGTATTGTCCAAGACAATATATTCAAAAAGTCCAGCACCAAAACTGCTTATATTCGCTTTGCATAAAGTAGTGGAATCAATATGAAAAGAAAAACAATTAGTGAATTATTTTACTTAATGGTGAAAATGAAGCTTTCTCAGTGAAAGTTACCCAATTAATCTGCCCTCTTTAAAGATATTACCTTCTGGACAGAGTCCCAGTGCTTCATAAGTAAGGAGTTCATTCACAGAAAAGCAATCGTGAAGTTCAATTACATCAATATCACTTGGTCTCAGGCCAGATTTCTCATAGCATTTTCTGGCAGCTTCTTTACTCATATCATAGCCAACCTAAAATCAAAATCATATATAAATAAATTAAAAGCAACAAAACTGGGCCTTTTAGGCAAGGATTTTAAGAGATTAATTATGCATCAGGTGTAGTGGCACATGCCTGTAATCGCAGCAACCTGAGAGACTGAAGCAGAATTCCAAGTCCCAGGCCAGCCTCAGTAACTTAGGGAGGCCCTAAGCATCTTAATAAGACCCTGTCTCAAAATAAAAATTTAAAAAATGGCTGGAAATGTAGCTCAGTGGTAAAGCACCCCTGGATTCAAGATTCAAGCCCTAGTACAAAAGAGAGAGAAACAGAGACAGAGAGATTAATTATGGATAAATTTAACAGCTCAGAATAATATATATATATACACATATTTATATGTGTGTGTGTATGTGTGTATATATATACATATATATATAGAGAGAGAGAGAGAGAGAGCACGCGATAGGGAAATCTCAGTTGATTCCATATTACACAAAAAGTCTAAACTCAGCCACTGAGGAGGATGAGTCAGGAGGATCATGAGTTCATGAGTTTAAGGCCAGCCTGGGCAACAAAGTGAGACCCTGTCAATAACAATAGTAATAATAACAACAACAACATCATCATCCAGGAAGAAGAATTTACAGATTAAATTTTATACTATAAAGTATGAAGTTTAGGTAAGATGTGTGAAAAGGTCTTAGAATTGCTCATATTATATTTTGTGCTCTCTCTCTTTTTTTAAGAGAGCCAGACAGAGAGAGAGAAAAACAGAGAATCAATTTTATTTAGTTTTTCATGCAGCTTTCATTGCTCCAAGACTTAATTGTGTATGTGGTGCTGGGGTTTGAACTCATGTACTCATGCATGCCAGGCAAGTGCTGTAACCACTGAGCCACCACTCTAGCCCTCCCCCCTTCTTTTTAAAGAGAGACAGAGGGCTGGAGCAGTGGCTCAATGGTTACAGCACTTGCCTGGCATGCACAAGTACATAAGTTCCAACCATGTACACAATCAAGTTTCGGAGCAACAAAAGTCACGTGAGAAACTAAATAAAAATTGTTTCTCTCTTTCCCTCCCTCCCTCTCTCTCTCTTTCTCTCTCCCTCTCTATGTAAAAAAAGAAGAAGAAATAAAACTGGAATAATACAAACCGTACCACAATCAGAAAACCTGACTATGACTCCCACCTCTATCACAACCTAACTTTGTGATCCTGGAAAAGCTATAAGGACACTTTCAAGGTCACAGCATTTTGGTAAAATCATTTTATATACTATAATAATCAAACAAATGTTTCTGTGGGGAAAGAAGGAGTCTTTAAATATGCAACTAAATCTAAGTTTGAATCCTCATCTTATTTACTTTATCCATATTGCAAAAAAACTTATCAAGAGTTTTTAAATACTAAGGGTTAAGAGAGTTCTCTGAAGCCAGGCATGGGGGTACACACCAATAGTCCCAGTTACTTAGGAGGTTGAGGCAAAAGTATCACTTGAGCCCAGGAATTTAAGACCAGCTTGGGCAACACATTAAGAACACATTTCAAAACTACAGAGAAAGAGAAAAAAAAAGTTATGAGGATGATGAAGATGAAGGTGGTGATGGTGGTGGTACTTACTGCAAGAAAACAGAAGTGAGACCAAGAGAGTACAAGAAAGGAATTGAGAGGGAGGGAGAAGGGAAGGACATGGAGAAGCACTAGAGTATGAAATCTGCCAAATTTTGCTACATCCATGTATGAACATAACACAATGAGTCATGCTTATATATACAACATTAGAATTTGCTAACTAAAATAATAATAATCGAGGGAAAATCAGTAGAGTAAAGCAAGCAGATGGGAGGAAAAGAAGAGGGGAAGGAAAGGGAAAGTACTAGGGAAGCATATTGAGTCTCTTGTGTGCATGTACAAACATATCATAATGAATTCCAGTATTACAGCTGATTATAATGCATCAACAAAATTTATTTAAAATTTTCAAAAAACAGAAAAGAAAATAATTTATAAAAACCTCCTTGTTTTCCCCTTAACTCTGTAAGACTGTGGTTCATATTTGGTCAACTCAAAACAAAAATAAATTTAATAAATTAATAGTTAATTAAAAGTCAATATAGTCACAGTTCCATCAGAAGAACCATCTATTCTCACCTGTTTTCTCATAACAGATCCTTTTTTTCTTTTTTGCAGCATTGAGGATTGAAATCAGGGGCTCTCTACCACTGAACTATATTCTCAACCCTTTTTATTTTCTATTTTGAGAGAGGTCTTGCTAAATTGTTCAATTTGGACTTGAACTTATAAGTCCCCTGCCTCATCCTCCTGAATAGCTGGGATTACAGGCACATGCCACCACACCTGGCTTCTTAACAGATTTTTAAGAATGCGGTATACAAGGGCTGGAGTAGTAGCTTGGCTGTTACGGTGCTTGCCCAGTGCTTGCAAGTACACAAGTTCAAACCCCAGCACCACACACACAATGAAGTCTTGGAGCGACGAAAGCAACACGAAAAACTAAACAAAAATTGTTTCTCTCTTTCTCTCTCTCACTGTCCATCACTCTTTAAAAAAAAAAAAAAAAAGGGCTATACTAGCCAAGTGCAGTGGCACATACCTGTCATCCCATTGACTGGGGAGGCTGAAACAGGAGGATAGCAAGTTCAAGGACAGCCTCTCTAACTTAGTGAGACCCTGTCTCAAAACAGAAAATAAAAACGGCTGGGGATATAGGTCAGTGGGAGAGCACCCCAGGGTTTAATTCTAGTACCACCAAAAAAAAAAAAAAGTAATGGATTATAATATTAAAATTTCTGCCTTTTTTTTTTCTTTTTTTTGGCATGGTACTGGGGATTGAACCCAGTGCCTGGCACATGATAGGCAAGTCCTCTTCTATTGAGCCACACGCATCCCTAGTCCTTTGAACTTTTATTTTCAGACAAGATCTTGTTAAGCTGCCTAGGCTATACTCAAATTTACAATTCTCCTTCCTAGGCCTTCTAAATGAATTTTTATAAATAAATAACTTCCAGAGCTGATGACAATATAATATCACCTCAAATTTTTACATAGCATTTCCTCAATCTGATTAATAAAACAGAATCTCAGACATACCACTTTAATAACACTGTCTTCATCAAATGTGCTTGGCAAATCGGTCACCATCTCCTGTGCCAAAATTTCCACAGCTTTGGATTGCAGTCCATACTTCTGTATAAAATCTTCACTAGCCAAAACTGCTGCTGCAGCACCATCTGAAGTGGGACTAAGAGGAAGTAAAAATAAAAAATTATTTATACCTGGCACCACCTCAATCCTAAGATTTCAGACTATACAAGAAGAAAGGCCACATATGATTGCTGGCCAGTCACTATCTTCTTTGTGATATCCACAGTTAAAAATCATACATGCTAGGGCTGGAGTGGTGGCTCAGCGGTAACAGTGCTTGCCTGGCATGCATGAGGACATGGGTTCAAACCCCAGCACAACATATACAACAAAGTGTTAGAGCAACTAAAGTCACATGAAAAACTAAATAAAATTGATTTTCTTTCTCACTGTCCCTCTCTCTCTTAAAAAAAAAAAAATCACACATGCCTCCACTGAGGACTGAACTTCTAACACGACCTTAAATGTTGTCAGTCACTGCTTGGTCTCTAGAGCCTCTCCCAAAAAGTCTTCTTTGAGGCTGGAGCGGTGGCTCGATGGTAGAGAGCTTGCCTGGCATGTGTAAGGACCCAGGTTCAAATCCCAGCGCTGCATACACAACTAAGCGTCAGAAAAACAAAAACCAAATGGAAGGCTAAACTGACTCTCAGGCTGAAGCGGCGGTCAGCGGCTAAGGTGCTTGCCTGGCATGTGTGAATATGCAGGTTTGAACCCCAGCACCACATATACAGCAAAGTGTCTGAGCAACAACAGCCACATGAAAAATTAAATAAAACTGACTCTCTCTTTTTCTCTATCTCACTGTCCCTCTCTCTTTTAAATAAAATAAAATTGACTCTCTCTCAAAAAAGAGCCTTCTTTGCAAAGAATCTAGGATTTTTCTCTGCAGTTACATAACATCTGACATTTTCTAAGTGAGTACAAAAGGTTATTTCCCATCCTAGTACAATAAAGATTCTACTATACGCCTAAGTAATTCCAATTTTGCTACCTCTCAAATAGCTCAGTTCAGAAATCTTTTTGGAAACTAGAAAAGGAGACACTAGAGGATACCAGAAGGTCCATAGTAAAAACTCTTGAGATCTCCTCAAGAACATATATTTCCCTTAGAGCAAGCTGTGAAGGTAGGCTGCAAACATGGGAAGCCCTCTGTCAGTTCAGCAGGACATTCTAAATGGGTAGACCCTGCAACTGCAACATATAAAAGCTAACCCAACTTGTTCACCTGCATCCCATTCAGCAGCTCCAGGACAAACCCAGGTGTAGAACACACTCAAGAGTTACTCATTGGGGCTGGAGCGGTGGCTCAGCGGTTTCGGCGCTTGCCTGGCAAGCACGAGGACCCGGGTTCAAACCCCAGCACCACGTACACAACTGAGTGTTGGAGCAACCAAGACCATGCGAAAAAACTAAATAAAGTTGTTTCTCTCTTTCTCTGTCTCTCTCACTGTCCCCTCTCTCTTTAAAAAAAAAAAAAAGAGTTACTCTTCTAGGAAACACATCATCAGGCAATTTGCAAATTGCAAATATTATCATCATTAGAGCTATGATTTTTCTTTGTTTTACTTTTACTCTTAGCTACTATTACACAGTAAATTTTCTATATTAGAAGTCTATAGCAGGAAAAACAAAACGTTAAGGAATAAACCTTTGGACTCCACTGGCCTCCTAAGCCACAGTAATAAATACAATTAAAACAACCAAAGTAGGCAAAAGTTAGGAGAGAGGGAAGAAGTAAAACAGGTTTTCAAGACAGCAGACCATCTATCTCTGGGCAGGAGCCAGAAGTGAGAATATTCTAGTGAAGAATCCAAAATGGGAACCACATTGGTAGGAATTCTATAAAAGCTACACCCAGATACAGAGCCTAAGAGTTAAACCACAGAGGGATAAGCAGGGAGGGGAGCGGTTACATCTACCTATTAAATGTTAAAATGTTTTTCTTACCAACATTGTAAGACAGTTAAAAACTCAAAAATGCTTCTAGATGTCATCACTTCATTTAAACTGTGTTCATCTTGGAACTGGGAATACCTAAATACAAAATAAGTAGTTATAAAATGTGAGGAAGCAATTATAATTTCTGTTGAAGATGTCTGGGTCCACTTTCCATCTGGGATGACTAGGTGAATGTTGATGTCATTTGCTAAGATGAAGAACAATGAAGGGGAAATGACAAATTCTGTATGAACATATTGATTGATAGACACCTGTGGGACATCTGAGGAGGCAATCAGGGAAAGACAGGTGTCTATAGATACAGCTATCCCTAATCTTTACTACTTATCACAGTATTCTTACAATTTGTGAGAAAATGCTTGAGAACAGTTTCTTAATTCAACCTTACATAGGGATATGTAACAGCATATCTCTAATGACTGGTCAGCGAGCCCAGAATTCTCTTCAACACTAGCCAAGCAAAACATAGCACAAGAAGTTACCATCTAAAATTTCTGAGCCAAACCCCGAAGGGCTTTTTTTTGGATGCTTTGAAGAATCTTAAATGATAAAAATAACATCCAGGGATAACATCTGCCAAACTGGGTGCACTGGCCTATGCCTCTAATCCCAGCAGTTTGGGAGGATGAGGCAGGAGGATCACAAGTTGAAAGCCAGCCTCAGCAATTTAGCAAGACCCTCAGCAAGTTAGCAAGATTCTGTCTAAAAAAAGGGACTGGGGATGTAGCTCAGCAGTAAAACTCCCCTGGTTTCAATTCTCAGTACTATTACTACTAATAATAACAATGTCTATTCAACATAATTGAGAATTTATAATATGTAACAGAAGATCCATGGGAGCAAGAAATTCATCCCTCTAATTTGTGTTGGTATCACCAGCACTAGAGCAATGTCTTACCCATAACTTATTGAAAGAAATTCCTTAAGAGAATGTATAAAAAGTGGATAAATGAGTGCCTGGTCAGGCAAGTAGTTAAGTGAAAGACTTGGAAGCACTAATTCTTTGGGAAAATTCAAGAGCTACTTTTTAAGCCTCAAACTGCAGTGCTATCATTTATTTCCTTGACATATAGACACAATTCCTTATAGTTTCAGGAAATCGCAAGGAGTTTTAATGGTTCTCCAAGTTCTAAGGACAAAAAAAAATCAATTCTAGACCATATTTATGGGCTTAAGACTGCTCATCCTAACTCTACCATTCAATAACAGCAAACTTTCATTGCATGTTTAAGTACCCTAGTAGATCCTATAGACACCAAGATGAGACATATGGCTACTCAAGGATCATCATCATCAGAGGAAGACTCACAGGTAACTAAGAGTGATGCTGCAGTTTGATGGGTCATAACAGAGGTATGCAGAACATGCAATGAAGCTCTAAGGAGTTAAGAGAAACATTGAGATTCAGGCTGAGATCTTTCATTTGCTTTTCAAGTATAAAGCTGCATATAACACAATAGGATAAACCAGATTTTCATAATCTCACATGTCTGAGATACTTACGGGTTATTAACTGAATGTTTATGATTTTTCCACCCAATTTTTGCAAAGTGTTCAGGTTTTGTTCCTGAAAAGAAAGCAAACAACTATTAGATGCTTTTCTGCTGTTTATTAAAAAGTGCTGCAATGGTACTAAAAGTTCCGCTGAATATTTCTATATTTCCACCTTGCATAGATATCAGTATTAAAGATTTGAACACTGATCTTCACATATACTTCTTTATAATTAAATTTGGGTATGTTTAATGCATTGAATCAACAAGAGGCATGTGAGATAAAAATTCAAACTGATCTATTCTCCTTAGTATAACTAGGGTCCTATTTGAAAAACTGGAATGTTATAGTCTGCAGCCACGGTGGTCTAAGGCAGCAATCCGAAAGTCTGCCAGAAACCCTCATGCCCCCCTGCCAATGAACTGCCAGTCATACCCCCCAGGGCCTGATAAATACCTCATCTTATTCCCTTTCCTTATGACAAGGAAGAAGTTTCTTTAGAAGAATCACATACTGACAAGATATACTTTTTAAATTCCTTAATAGAAAATTTGTAAATATGTAACAGTGTAAAGAAAATAAGAGCAAGTACACCAATGAGATAAAAATTACAAAAATAAATGTTTTTACCTCTTAAAAAGACAAACTGGATTGAAATAGGCTTTGAAACTAATTTCTTGATCTTGATAACTATACCATGGCTAAGAAAGAACTGTAATTTATTTCTTTTTAAGAGAGAAGGACAGTGAGAGTGAGAGAGAGAGAGAGAGAGAGAGAATATCAATTTTATTTAATTTTTCAGGTGGCTTTCATTGCTCCAAGACTTTGTTGTGTACATGATGCTGGGATTTGAACTCGCAAGCGCTGTAACCATTGAGCCACCACTCCAGCCTCTGTAATTTATTCTTAATTTTAAAATATAGCAACATACAGGGTGAGAGTGAAGGCTCATTGGTTATAGCGCTTGCCTGGCATGCGCAAGGACCCGGGTTCAAACCCCATGAACAGATACACAACAAAATGTCACAAAAACAAGACCCAGATGAAATAAAATTGATAAAATTCTCTCTTTTTCTCTTTCACTCCCTCTCTCTCTGAAAAAAAAACCCATAAAATATAGCAATATATAAAAGGAATACAATAGAAGACACAGAAAAATTCACAAACTTTAGCTGTCTGATATTTCACAAAGGTGCCAAAAATATATCTTGGAAAAAAGATAGCTTTTGGGGCTGGAGCTGTGGCTCAATGGTTACAGCACGTGCCTGGCATGTGCGAGTACACGAGTTCAAACCCCAGCACCACGTACACAATGATGTCTCAAAGCAACAAAATCCACATGAAAAACTAAATAAAATTGATTTTCTCTTTCTCTCTCCCTCTCTCTCTCTTACTGTCCCTCTCTCTTTAAAAAAAAAAAAAGATAGCCTTTTAAACAAATGATGCTGGGAAAACTGGATAAATATATGCAGAAAAATGAAATCAGATTCTTATTTTTTATCCTGTACAATATTCAAATCTAATACATCAAAGACTTAGGAATTAGATGAGAAACTGCAACTGCTAGAAGAAAACAGGGTTAACACTCCATCATATAGGAGCTGGCACCAACTTCTTTAACAAAACCCCTAAAGCACAAGAAATAAAACCAAGTATCAATAAGTGGGATGCCATTAAACTAAGAGCTTCTGTGCAGCTAAGGAAACAACTAAGACTGTGAAGAGAGAGCCTATAGAACATGAGAAAAACTTGGCCAGCTACGCCTCTGATAGGGGACCACTACCCAGAAGATACAAAGAACTCAAAAAACTTAACACTAGCTGGGTGTGGTGGCATATATCTATAATCCCAGTGGCTCAGGAGACTGAGGCAGGAGGAGCTTAAATTCAAAGCCAGCCTCAGCAACTTGGCAAGGCCCTAAGCAACTTAATGAGACACTATTTCTAAATAAAAAATTGAAAGAGCTGGGGATGTGGCTCACTCACTAGTTAAGTGCCCCTGGGTTCAATCCCTGGTACAAAAAAAGAAAAAGGAAAAAAAAAACTCAACACCAAAAAAATAAACAAATATATAACCCAATCAATCAATAAATGGGCAAAAGAACTACATAAACTTTTCTTTTTCTTTCTTTTTTTAAAGAGAGAGGGACAGTGTGAGAAAGAGAGAATTAATTTTATTTAGTTTCTCCTATGGCCTTTATTGCTCCGACACCTCATTGTGTACCAGGTGGTGGTACACAATGGACCCAGGCATGCAAGGCAAGCACCACAACAGCCAAGCCACCACTCCAGCCCCCTAAATAAACTTTTCAAGAAACACAAAAGATCAATAAATATATGAAAAAAATGTTCAACGTCTCTAGCAATCAGGAAAACACAATTTGAAAGTACATTAACATGGGGATGGGGCTGGAGTGGTCGCTCAGTGGTTATGGCACTTGCCTGGCATGCTCAAGTATGTGAGTTCAAACCCCAGCACCACGTACACAATGAAGTGTCAGAGCAACGTAAGCCACATGAAAAACTAAATAAAATTGATATTGATTTTCTCTCTCTCTTTCTCGCTCTCTTTCACTGTCCCTCTCTCTTTATAAAAAAATAAATAAAATAAAATAAAAAAAACATGAGACTGGAGCAGCTCAGCAGTTACAATGCTTGCCTGGCATGCCCAAAGACCTGAGTTCTTTTTTTTTTTTTTTAGAAGTATATAGAGATATAGTTGAGGGGGAAACATTATCAAAACATTAGCAATCAATGTATACATACTTTGTTATCCAGGGGTAATGCCAAAACATGGATAACTACCTTGGGTTTTACCTGTTGCAGTTTCCCCCAGAAGAACTCATGTGTTAAATGGGTAGCTTATGGAGGAATGACATTGGCTTCTGGGATGGTTCCCCCATCTTCCCATTCTCCAGACTCCTGAGTTCTTCATATACCCTCCCCCCTCCCCATTCCCCTCCCTATACCTCCAAGCATCCTAGAAAGCCATCCCCCTATTAATCTAAAAGTCATTCCATTTGAAGTAATTGTTAGCTTAGCCATCTAACATATTGCTTCCCCATAAATTCTAGCATCAACAGATGAGAGAAACCATTCAGCCCTTTAGTCTCTGAGATTGGGAAACTTCACTAAGCATAATTCTATCCATCTCCATCCATTTGATATCAAAAGCCATAATATCGTCTTCTCTAATGGCCGAGTAGTATTCCATTGTATACATGTACCAAAGTTTTTGTATCCACTCGTTGAGTGAGGGGCATCTGGGTTGGTTCCATAATCTAGCTATAGTAAACTGAGCTGCTATAAACATTGAGGAAGCCACATCACTGTAATACGCTGATTCTAACTCTTTTGGGAAAATTCCCAGGAGTGGGATAGCTGGGTCATAAGGTGGTTCCATCCTTAATTTTTTGAGGATTCTCCATACTGCTTTCCATAGTAGCTGAACCAGTTTGCAGTCCCACCAGCAGTGTAAGTGTTCCTCTTTTCCCACAGCCCCTCCAGCAACTGTCGTTTGTTTTCTTCATTTTTGCGACTCTAACAGGAATGAGGTGGTATCTCATTGAAGTTTTGATTTGCATTTCCCTTATAAGTAATGATGTAGAGCATTTTCTCATATTTTTATGGGCTTTCTGGACTTCCACTGGAGAGAAGTTCCTTTTGAGTTCTTTAGCCCATTTATCGATTGATTATTAGTGAGTATGGACTTTAGTTTTTTTAGTTCCCTGTATATTCTGGTTATTAGCCCTCTGTCTGAGGTGTAGCAGGCAAAAGTTTTCTCCCATTCTGTAGGTTCTCTCTTGATGCTCTTGACTAGATCTTTAGCTGTGCAGAAACTTTTTAGTTTAATTGCATCCCATTCATTTATTCTTGATTTTACAGCTTGAGCCATAGGAGTTTTGTTAAGGAAGTAGCTGCCTACTCCTACTTGCTGTCGTGTTGACCCTACTTCTTTTTCTAGTAAGTTTAAAGTTGTAGGCTTAATATCCAGGTCTTTGATCCATTTTGATTTAATTTTTGTGCAGGGCAAAAGATAAGGATCCAGCTTCAGTTGTCTACATATGGCTGTACAATTTGTCCAACACCATTTGTTGAACAGGCTATCTTTCTTCCACACTATACTTTTGCCCTCTTTATCAAATATCAAATAGTTAAAGATATGGGGGTTTGTCTCAGGATCTTCTATTCTGTTCCACTGATCTTCAGTTCTGTTTTGATACCCATACCATGCTGTTTTTGCTACTACAGCTCTGTAGTAGCAAAAACAGGTCAGGGATTGAGATACCCCCTACTTCTTCCTTCCTGTAGAGTAATGTTTTGGCTAGTCTGGGTCTCCTGTTATTCCATATGAACTTGAGAATTGCTTTTTCTATATCTCTGAAGAACGCCATAGGTATCTTGATGGGGATTGCACTGAATCTGTAAAGGGCTTTGGGTAGAATGGCCATCTTTATTATATTGATTCTGCCTAACCATGAACATGGAATGTTTTTCCATCTACTCAGGCCAAAGACCTGAGTTCTAACCCCAGCACCACACACACAACAAAGTGTTGGAGCAACGAAAGCCACATGAAAAACTAAATAAAATGATTCTTTCTCTCCCTCTCTCTCTCTCACTGTCCCTCACTCTTTAAAAAAAAAAAAAGTACATTAACATTTCATCTCACTGCAGTCAGAATGCCAAAGATCAAGAATACAAACAACAGGGGCTGGAGCGGTGGCTCAGCGGTTTAGGCGCTTGCCCGGCAAGCACAAGGACCCAGGTTCAAACCCCAGCACCATGTACACAACTAAGTGTTAGAGCAACTAAGGCCATGTGAAAAACTAAATAAAATTGTTTCTCCCTTTCTCTGTGTCTCTCTCTCTCACTGTCCCTCTCTCTTTAAAAAAAAAAAAAAAAAAAAAAAAAAAAAAAAAGAATACAAACAACAATAAATACTGGCAAGGTTGTATGGAGACTGCAAAGTTGATGGGACTACAAACTGGTACAATCACTCTGGAAAGTACAATGACGATTCCTCAAAAACTAGGGATGAGCCCTGGAGCAGTGGCTCAGGGGTTGCAGCACTTGCCTGGCATGTGCGAAGACCTGAGTTCAAACCCCAGCACCACATACACAACTAAGTGTTGGAACAATGAAGACCAGATGAAAGTCTAAATAAAAAATTAATTCTCTCTTTCTCTCTCTCTCTTTCACTGTTCCTCTCTCTCTTTAAAATAAAATTAAAAAAAAATCCTAGTGATGGAACCACCATATGACCCACTTATCACATTCCTGGGCATTTTCCTAAAGATCTAAAATCAGCATACTACAGCAATATAGCCACATCAATGTTTATAGCAGCACAATTCACAATAGCTAAATTACGGAATCAACCCAGGTGTCCATTATTAGATGAATGAATTAAGAAATTGGGACACGGACACACACACACACACACACACAACAGAGTTCTACTCAGCTATTAAAAAGAATGAAATTATGGCATTTGCTGTTAAATGGATGGAAACTGAGAATATCAGAAACTCAAAGGCTGAATGTTTTCTCTCATATGCTAAAGTAAAATAAAGGAAAGGGTGAGGGAAGGATAAGATTACAGAAAGAACCATCCAAATACAAATTAATAGTAAAGGAAGTCTAGTAGAGCAGAAGAAAGAGAAGGGGAGAGGGGAGGAGGATGGGGAGGAGAAAGGGTAGACCCAAAAAAAGTATATTTTGCACCTCTAATATACTAAACAGTTCCCACACAATCCATAAAAATCAAAAAAGTAAAAACAAACCAAAAAAATCAAAGGGAGATCAGTAGAAGAAAGGGACCAGGAGTAGGAGAAGAGGGGAACAGGGAGTGCTGGGAGGGATATTGGCCATATTATATCATTATATTGTGTGCATATATGAATATGTAACAACAAATCCCATCATTGTGTACAACTATAATGCACTAAAAATGTGGAAAAAATTAAAAATAAAATATAGCAATATAGATGAAATAGAAGGAAAAATCAGCATGGTAAAAATGTGAATGTTTAGAGACTCTAGGGAAAGAGCCCTAGGAATTTTTTGTACTATTTTTGCAACATTTTCATTGAATCTGAAATTACTTCAAAACAAAATGCTTATTACAATATCCCTTAGTCTAAAGTGAAGCATACCATCTTTCAAAATTGATAACCTTTTAAGTGACAACCAAGAACAAATTTAGTTTTAAAATTATAATCTGACCATATTCATTATACAGGAAAGTAAGGTAATTTAAAACTTCATTATATTGAAACAATAATGCTATCACAAAATTCCATTTTCCTTTCATTTTTACAAAACAGGTCAAAGAAACAAACACTTGGGGCTGGAGTGATGGCTCAGCGGTTGGTGCGACTGCCTTGCATGCTCGAGTACACAAGTTCAAACCCCAGCACCACATACACAGCGAAGTCTCAGAGCAGCAAAGGCCACATGAAAAACTAAATAAAGTTGTTTCTCGCTTTCTCTCTCACTGTCCTTCTCTCTTTGTGAAAAAAAAAGAAACAAACAAACACTTGTTCCAGCCAAGCATAATTCAAAACATGTTTCTATATTTATAAAAACTACTGAACGGGGGCTGGCAGTGGCTTGGTAGTTACAGTGCTTGCCTGGCATGCGCAAGTACACAGGTTCAAACCCCAGCACCCACTGCAACTAAGTGTCAGAGCAACGAAAGTCATGCGAAAAACTCAATAAAAACTGATTCTCTCTCCCTCTCTCTCTCTCTCACTGTCCTTCTGTCTCTTTTTTTTTAAAGAGAGAGGGACAGTGAGAGAGAGCGAGAAAGAGAGAGAAAGAGAATCAATTTTATTTAGTTTTTCATGTGGCCTTCATTGCTCAGAGACTTCATTGTGGACGTGGTACTGGGGTTTGAACTCCTGTACTGACGTATGACAGGCAAGCCCCATAACTGCTGAGCCACTACTCCAGCCCTGTCTTTCTGTCTTTAAAAAAAAAAACTACTGAACAATTGCTTAGTTCCCCTCAACTATGTGCAGGAATGATATGACACCCAGAGGTTCAGAAAGCCTTTAAAGGTGGAGAAACAAAGCTTCTTGACCATAATAAGATGTCTGGGTTTCAACCTGAGTGTGAAGAGAACCCAATGATAGTTCTAGGCAGAGGGGTGAAATGATCTGACTTAGATTTTTAAAGTATAGCTCTAGCTGTAGAGAACTGCCTGAAGGGTATGCAAGCAAAGCAGAAAAAAAGTCAGGAGATTCCTGCATTCCAGGCGAGAAATGATGGTGGCCTGCATTACAGAAGAAGTGGTGGAAATGGTGAGAAATAATATTCTGAGAATAAAGTGAAAAGGTTTGCTGATATAATGAATGCAGAGTATCAGTGTTATCAAGGACAACTCCAGGTTTTGACCAAATGTCCCAGAAAGATGGAATTATCTTTTATTGAAGAGAAAACTTCAGAAAAAAATATATGGGGTAGAGATAGGGGCAGTTTGAGAAAAAAATTACAAGATTAGACTTGTTAAATCAGAGATGCTGATTATACCTTCAAGGAGAGATATCGTTTGTAAAGTGCTGGGCGATATAAGGTTTATTTATTTTATTTTGTTTGCTGTGCTTGGATCAAACCCAAGGTTGTGCACATGGGAAGCAAATGCTCTCCCAATGAGCTACATCCCCAATCTGTAAGATTTTTTAAGACCCAAAGGATGAAAAGAATTGACCCTGAAAGAACAGGATGGAGGGCACTGAAGCCAGAAGGAAAAGCACCTGCTGATGCTCTAAGGCAACAGATTCAACTTCTTGAAGAACTGAAAGAAGGCAAGTGAACTTGCAAACAAGGGAGACTAAAAAAGAATGAAAACAAGCCATTATTTTTAAAAATGGAAAGAGTGGGCTGGGGTACAGACCAGGGGTAGAGCACTTGCCTAGCATTTGTGAGACCCTGAGTTCAACCCCCAGCAATGTAACAAATAAAGGAAGAAAGAGGTAAAGCATATAAACATGTGCTTAGCATGTGTGAGGTCCTAGGTTCAATGCCCAGTAACAATAATAGTAATGATGATAAGAAATAATAAGAAATATAAAAAGAGACTCTCATTGTTACACTGTAACAGATAATTAATATTTGGGTGCCTGAATGCTATGGAATGAATTGTGTCCCACTCCCCTGATTTTTTCTTTTGTATCAGGGATTGAAACAAGAGGAACTTAACCACTGAGTCACATTCCCAGCCCTTTTTATTTTTTATTTTGAGATAGGGTCTCACTAAGTTGATTAGGCCCTTGATAAGTTGCTGAGGCTGGTTTTGAACTTGAGATTATTCTGCCTCAGCCCCCTGAGCTGCTAGGATCATAGGGAGGAACCCCTGCACTCAGATCCCACCCAGGTCCCCTGAATTATTATGTCAAAGCCCAGTTCCTAATTGTTATTGGGAGATGAGGCCTTTGAGGGCTACAATGGACTGAATGTTATATCTCCACAAAATTCATATGTTGAAACCTAATCCCAAAGTGACAGTAACAGGAGGTAGGACCTCTGGGGGGATGTAATCAAATCATGAGGACAGAGCCCTCATGAATGGGGTTAGTGGCCTTATAGAAGAGGCCCATGAGCTCTCTTTTCTCTTCCTTGTTTGAGGACATAATGAGAAAATGCCTTCTATGAATCAAAACATGGGTCCTCATTGGACAATGAATCTACCAGTGTCTTGATCTTCAACTTCCTGGTCTCCAGAGCTACAAAGAATAAATTCCTGCAGTAGAAGCCACTCAGTCTACAGTAACTTTGTTATGGCAGCCTAAGCTGACCAATATACTGGATGTAGTGGCTTTGAAAACCAGAAGGTAGGCTTTGATAAAAATGCTAGTGAAAGCCTGTTCCTAGAAGAAAATATTAGTGGTATACTTGAGGACCTTTGAAGATGATGCAAATGAGGGCTTATAAGAAAATACAGAGGGGCTGGAGTGGTGGCTTGGTGGTTACGGCACTTGCCAGGCATGGGCAAGTACACGGGTTCAAACCCCAGTACCCACGTACACAACTAAGTGTCAGAGCAACGAAAGCCATGTGAAAAACTCAATAAAAATTGATTCTCTCTCCCTCTCTCTCACACTGTCCTTCTCTCTTTAAAAAAAGAAAAAGAAAATATAGAAAATCTAACTGGAAACTAGATGAAGGGATATTCTTCTTATGATAGCATAGGAATTTTTATAATACTATTGCCTGCAGTTATGTGCAAAACTATAAAAAAGCAAAACATTGAACTTGCCCCATTTTCTTATTCTGCTTATAGTAAAATTCTGTATCTCTGTATTGAGGAAACAACTGTTAAAGAAAATGAACCTAGGACATGATAGTTTTGAGAATTCTCAGCCTCTTTAGGTGGTAAAAGATGCTAAAATTGAGTAGTGGACTTTCAGCAAAGATCAAAATCAAGGTACTGCCAGGAAAACACTGTTTGAGATGAAGCCCAGGCTATGACAAATCTATAGATCGCAAAAAGATCAAACAGAATGCCTCAGTACACAGTTCGAACAGACAACAGACTATGTTTTACAAATCTTCTCAAAGGACCACTAGGAACCATAAGACTGTTGTCCCTCAACCATTTCAAAAGAGGCCATTAGTAGAGAAGAACTTATCACAAAGAGATCTGTGGGAGTGGCCAATGCAATGACCCAAGATGATTCACAGGAGACCCACAAAGTTCTTAAGACAAAAATAATCTATGGAGAGGAACTTTAAATGCTGACAACATTGTTTTTGTAAATCTAGGTGATGATGTAGGTCACAAGCTATCAACTTTATGAGGATTCATTGAGTTGTACACTCAATGCTTGCTACATATAGTTTTATTTAGTTACTTCTCTGTATTGTTATAATACACAATAATAAAACATTTACATTAAAATAAATGCTTGGCTTGACCCACTAAACTGTATTCCATAAATTCCTAGTAGATTACAATCAATATTTGAAAAATTCTAACTTACCCAGTGGCAGAGGTGCACGCCTGTAATCCCAGTGACTCAGGAAGCTGAGGCAAGATGACTGCAACTTCAAGCCTAGCCTAGATACTTAGCAAGATTCTGACTCTAAATAAATAAGTAGGGCTGGAGATATAGTTCAGTGATAGAGCACCCCTGAGTTCCATCCCCAGTACAAAAAAAGAAAAGTCTGACCTAAGATAAGAGTTATGGTAATGAGGGGCTGAAGCAGTGGCTCGGCAGTTGCAGCACTTTCCTGACATGCCTGAGGACACAGGTTGGAACCCCAGCACCATGTATTGAAGAAAGTATTGCAGCAATGAAAACCACATGAACAACTAAATAAGATTCTTTCTTTCTCTCTCTCTCTCTGTCATTGTCCCCCTCTCTCTTTAAAAAAAGGGGGAGGAGTTATGGTAATGAAAGGAATTAGACAAAAGAATATAGTTTAGAGGCTGGGCATGGTGGTACATGTCTATAATCCCAGTGGCTCAGGAGGCTGAGGCAGGGAAATCACAAGTTCAAACCCTCAGCAACTTAGGGAGGCCCTAAGCAACTTAACAAGACCCTGTCTCATAATAAAGAGCTGCAGATGTTGCTCAGTGATTAAGAGCCTCTGGGTTTAATCCATGGTACCAAAAAAAGGGCACAGTTTAGAGGTAGAATTTCTAGGACATAGTGAGGGACTGGAGTGAAGGAAAGGGAGAAAAAAGTGTCAAAGGTGATTCATGTTTCTGCTTTGAGCATCTGACAAACTAGAAGTTCCACTTACTAAAACGAGAAAGACTAGAGAAGAAAAATAATCTGAGGTGATAGGAGAATACAATTAAGAATTTGCATTTGAGGGCTGGAGTGGTAGCCCAGCAGTTACAGTGCTTGCCTGGCATGCGTGAGAAAGCGTGAGTTTGAACCACAGCACCACGTACACAATGAAGTGTTGGAGCAACGAAAACCACATGAAAAACTAAATAAAATTGATTCTCTCTTTCTCCAATTGTCCCTCTCTCTCTTAAAATAAAAAAAAATTGAAAAGAATTTGCATTTGAACATGTTAAATTGGAGATGCCAAGATGCCAACTGGAAATATAAGCACAGAGGCCATCACTGAGCATCCTAAATTTGCTGTTGTCTCCCCATAAGCACATTAACTTGTTTTACTTTCCTCACAGGATTAACAACTCTCTGAAATTATCTTAGATTGTTCATGTTATTGTTTCTCACCTACTAGAAATGTAAGCAATAATCTAATAGGTAATCTGCTGCTTTATTGCATCTTAATTAATGCATTATGTTCCTAATTCCTTGTTCCTCCTGAATGACCTTTGTGGTCTGATTTTATAATTTCCTACCACAAAAGAAATCCCTTGATTCCCAAGTTTGCCATCTGATTTGCTTTAGTAGACAGTTTAAGTGTCAAAGGACTTTCCTGTTGCAGATTATTCTCTTATGCTTCTATTACTATGAAAAGAACATACCAGAGTTGGCCCTTTGCTCCCAAGAGAAGGATCCAAGACATCTGACCCAGTCAAATAGAACTAGTGCAGAGCCTCCAACCTATAGTCACCTGAGTAGACCCAGTCAAGAAGAGCTGAACCCACCTTAGATGAGCTGATTCTAGTCAACCTACAAGCTTATAAGAATAAACAATTGCTGATCAAAATTACAAGTTTGGCAATAGTTTATTACACATCAATAACTAACATATTGCTATATTCCAGTGCCAATAATACATATAACAAGATATACCTGGAATATAACAAGAATATACCTGGAATATAACAAGAACTCAACCAAAGAGGTAAGGGGGGGAAAAAAACAGGAAAATGAGATACAGAGATCAAGAGAAGAGAATGTTTCAATAAAGAAGTCATCAAAAGAGATTAATGGGGCCCAGAGATTTATTAAACTAGGAGTGAAAACTATTTATTGGATATGGCAAAGATGGTGATCATTGGTGGCCTTGAGAAAAGAGGGAAGACAGAAGGTAAGGCAGACTGAGTTTTTTTGTTTTCGTGCTTTTTTTTTTTAAAGAGAGAGGGACAGTGAGAGAGAGAGAGGGAGAGAGAGAGAGAACGAATTTATTTTATTTAGTTTTTCACGTGGCTTTCGTTGCTCCGAGACTTCATTGGGTACATGGTGCTGGGGTTTGAACTCGTGTACTCATGCATGCCAGGCAAGCGCCATAACCACTGAGCCACCATGCCAGCCCCCAGACTGAGTTTTAAGTGTTAAAAAAAAAAAATCACTGCACAACAAAATTTGCATGACCCAAAACAGGCAGTGTTTTTCTATATGACCCACCATTCTTCCTCAAAGAATTATTTCCTTTCTGATTACTTATTGCTGGCTATTGAACATAGGATATGTTGCCTGCAAAAAATAGGATACTATAGTTTTGATTTGCATTTCTCTGATCACTAGTGATCAGAGAAATGCAAATCAAAACTACATTAAGATTTCATCTCACTCCAGTCAGACTGGCAAAAATGAAAAATATGAACAATAACAGATGCAGAGAGGTTACAGGGAGATAGGAACACTAGCACACTGTTGGTGGAACTACTTTCTAGTACAGCCCCTCTGGAAAGCAGTGTGTGGAGAATCTTCAAAAATTTAGGGATGGACCCACCATATGATCCAGCCATCCCTCTTCTGGGTATTTTTCCATCGAAGTTAGAATCAACACATTACAGAGACACAGCAACATCTGTGTTCACAGCAGCTCAATTTACAATAGCTAAATTATGGAACCAACCCAGATGCCCCTCACTGGATGAATGGATCCAAAAACTGTGGTATATGTATACCATGGAGTTCTACTCCGCAATTAGAAACAAAGATATTACAGCCTTTGAAGGTAAATGGATGGCAATGGAAGAAATCATGCTGAGCGAAATTAGCCAAACCCATACAGTCAAGGGTCCAATGTTTTAACTCATCTGTGGAGGCTGGAGCTAAACCCAGCCCTGTGTGAAAGGTAGTCAATCTCATGTATTAGACCCAGCAAAGGTGTAGCAACACATAATCTAGGGCAATCATAAATATGTATCCAGAAGGAAGGGGGAGGGGGCTGGTGCGGGAGGGGAAAGGGAAAGACTAGGGAGGGATCTGGGGGTAAATCTGATTTAAGAATATATGCATATGGGGCTGGAGCAGTGACTCAGCGTTTATGGTGCATGCCCAGCATTCGAGAATTCAAATCCCAGCACCAGTACACAACAAAGTCTCGGAGCAACAAAGGCCACTGAAAAACTAAATAAAAATTGTTTCTCTCTCTCTCTCTCTTTTAAAAAAAAAGAATATATGCATATCATATTGTTACTTTGGATGTATTTTTTATTATACAATAACTAAATTTCTTAATAAAAAATAAAATAAAATAAAATAAATAGATACTGATCTTTCAAACATGGTTATTTTCTTTCTTATCTCATAGTATACAACAAGGCACTGGTTCAGTCATACAACAGAAAAATATCACCTCATCTGCACTAACCCATGCTTTACCTATCTGGCTAAGCTAGTGACCTTCAGTCAAAGGACTGGGTGTTAACTACATAATCAAAATTAGCTAAGAAATTTCAATCTCATAAAACACCATGGAATAACAGGTAATGATAGATTCCTGATGGATTCAAATAATAAGAATAAAATTTGGTTATATAAATCTGTTATCAAGAGCAAGTTTAAGGGGCTGGAGCAGTGGCTCGGAGGTTACGGCACTTGCCTGGCATGCGTGAGTACACGGGTTCAAACCCCAGCATCCATGTACACAACTAAGTGTCAGAATAACAAAAGCCATGTGAAAAGCTCAATAAAAATTGATTCTCTCTGTCTCTCTCTCACTGTCCTTCTTTCTTTAAAAAAAAAAGTAAACTTTCATTACTTCTCTAATAATGAATAGGTTTTCATATTAGAGCTCCTCCTCCTATATCATCATTTTAAAAAAAAAGAGCAATTTTAAGTCTCATCATATTCAGAACTGGTAATCCTCAATTTATAATTCATGAGAGATAAAAATTTGTGCTATTTTTCCTGTTTCAATTTCCTGCTATGGAATATTCTAGGTGTACTTCCCATATGATGTCCTATATATACTTTCTATGCAGGGAAGACTTCCTCAACCTAGTTCAAAAACTAGATTTTCTCATGTATATAGTAATAAGACTTAAGGTTTTCTTGCCTTTGTGGTGCTAGAGATTGAACCCAGGGCTTCGCCTGCTTAAGTAAGTGATCCACTGATGAGCTCAGGGTCTCACCATGACTGGCCACCAGGCTGGCCTTGAATGTACAATCCTCCTGCCTCCATGTCCTGGGTAGCTGGGATTACAGATGTGTGCCACCGTGCCTGTCATTTTAATAGTTTTTTTTAACATACCGTATTTTTCCATGTGCTCTTTTCCAGCAGAGCCAAACAGCTGAGGAACAATCGGGTGGGCAGAAATTCCATACTTATTGACCAAGACTTCAAAATGTTTATCAATTGGATTGGTCCTATCTGAAAACTAAGAGGTAAAAAGAAAAATTTAATAAGTAGCTATCACAGTGTCTCTTTCAACTATTACACTATTCATAAGACATTTGCTTATTCTAAAAGCTTAGTAAACTAAAAATGGCCAATGTAAATAAAATCATCATTAAATGCTTTGCAGGGAAACATGGGTAGAAGAAAAATACTCAAACAATTGAAGAGCTGTTAATTATTTCAAAAAATATTTACCAAGCATTCAGTATGTGGCAATAACTATTCAAAGTGCAGGGGACAGAGGAGTAGAGGAATGAACACAACAATTAAATATTCTGCTTATCTGGCATGTACATTTGGGGAAAAGAAGGGAAGAATATGATGGAGATGAGAATAAATTAAAATGCAAATAATAATACTATGAAGAAGAATGAATCTGAGGAAAATGATTAAAAACTGGAAATGGGAAGTGCTATTTTTAGACAATGGTCAGGGGAGGTTTCATTGATAGTGATATTTCAGCACAGATATAATGGAGTGAAGGGTAAGTTATTTAGGTAATCTTGGAAAAGGAACATGGAATAGTAAGAACAAAGATGCTAAGGCAGGAGCATAATTAAGTGTTTCAGAAAAGGAGTTAATCAGGATAAGGATAAATTGATGCTTACAAAGTAGAACCACATCTGTTTTCATAGAAGAGTTTCCCACTTCAAGGAAATGTCCAGACTTTTCAAATCTCCTTATTATGTGTTTCCTTTTTGTTTACATAGGGAACAATGTAGTTGTGTGTACAGTGGGAGTCTACAACAAGAAGTGCATATTTTCATACATTTTTTTAATGATTTAACAATTTTTGTAAATCATTTTCAGGCTTCTGCAGCTGTAGATTCTCACTGTGAATCCCTTGTTTGATCATGCATAAATGTATTTGCAATACCAAATATATAGGTTTAGTATTTTTGCCTGTTAGTGATTTTTTCACATGTGTAATGTTTTGGTTGAGATGTTAAATAGAGGACGAGTACTGTGGATATGAATGTGGGAAATAATGTGTAATTGGTCACAAGGCCTAATTTGCAGTAACCATTATTGTTTTATTAAACAATGCCTTATTGCTTTGTATGCATTAACGTTTGGGTGTAAAGATTGTGTATCTATGCAACAGGGAGCCACAGTATTTAAATCGACCAACCTAATGTTACAACTACTTTGAGGTGGCCAAATGTAAACTAAAAGCCTTAAAGTGGGGCTGGAGCGGTGGCTCAGCGGTTTCAGCGCTTGCCTAGCAAGCATGAGGACTCGGGTTCAAACCCCAGCACCACGTACACAACTAAGTGTTGGAGCAACTAAGGCCATGTGAAAAACTAAATAAAGTTGTTTCTCTCTTTCTCTGTCTCTCTCACTGTCCCTCTCTCTTTAAAAAAAAAAAAAAGCCTTAAAGTGGTGCAATTTTGTATGACTTAGCATCAGTAGTTCAATAAATTTGGATTGTCATGCAAGGGCTTGCATTATAATTACTTGCCACTTGAATGTGTTTTGTGTAATGTTTTAACAGTGCTAGTAAATAAATATGGGCTTACCTTCTTTTTTAAAAAAAAGAGTTTCCCACTTCAAATATTCCACAGAAGGAAAGCTAACTGTTTTGTCAATTTACCTTCTACTATACCATACACCTTTGTATGCAAAACCCATGCTAGCAATGGGCTAGTAAACATCCCATAAATAATCACTGAATGAACAAAGAAAGACAACTACTGGGAAATTCTTGATACAGAAAAAACAGGAAACTGGCATGACGGTTAAGGCACCTGCCTAGCATGTGCGAGGACGAGAGTTCCAACCCCACCACCATGTACACAAGTATTGGAGCAACAAACACCAAATGAAATACTAAATAAAATTGATTCTCTTTCTTCCCCCCTCTCTCTCTCTCACTCACTGTCCCTCTCTCCTTTAAAAAAAAGAAAATGAGGGGCTGGAGGGGTGGCTCAGCGGTTATGGCGCTTACCCGGCAAACAAGAGTACGAGAATTCAAACTCCAGCACCACATACACAACAAAGTTTTGGAGCAACGAAAGCAACATGAAAACTAAATAAAAATTGTTTCTCTCTCTGTCCCTCTCTCTTTAAAAAAAAACAAACCAGGGGGATGGAGCGGTGGCTCGGGGGTTATGGCGCTTGCCTGGCATGCACAAGTCCACGAGTTCAAACCCCAGCACACCACGTACACAAGGAAGTGTCCCAGGAATGAAAATCACATACAAAACTAAATAAAGATTGCTTCTCTCTCTCTCTTTCTCTCTCTCTCTCCTCTCAAAAAAAAAAAGGAAGGAAAAAAAAGAAAAAATAGTGAGCAAGAGTAGCAGCTCAGCAGTTGAAATACTTGGCTAGCATGTGCAAGGACCCAGGTTCAAACCCCAGCACCACATACACAACTGAATGTCAGAGAAACAAAGTCCTGATGGAAAAACAAATAAAATTGACTCTTTCTCCCTCCCTCCCTCTCTCTCTCTTTCTCTTAAACACACATACACGGAAATACCACTTCACACCTACTAGATAGCTATAATCAAAAAGACAAAAAAATCAGGTGGTGGCACACACTTGTAATCCCAACAACTGAGGCAGGAGGATCACAAGTTCAAAGCCAGCCTTAGCAACTTAGCCAGACCCTAAACAACCCTAAATCCTGTCTCAAAAAATAAAAAGGGCTGGGGATGTGTCTCTGAGGTTAACCACACCTGGTTTCAACCCCTGGTTAAAAAAAAAAAAAAAAAAAAAGGAAGAAAAAACTGCTAATTAAAACAGCAATGGGATATCAATTTTTAACTAAGTTTGTGAAGATTAAAAACAGTACATCTTTGAGGAAGGTATATGGGGATAAACAATATAGGTACTTTCATACACTCCTGGCGGAAACATGATGTCCTACAATCTTTCATGTAACAAAAATCAAAAGTCTTAAAAACATATAAATCTTTGACTCAGTAATTCTAATTCTAGGAATATATCCTAGGAACAATTAATGATGTGCACAAAAATATGTATATAAAGGTACTCGTGTGTGTGTGTTTTTTTTTTAAGAGAGAGGGACAGTGAGAGAGAGAGAAAGAGAGACAGAATCAATTTTATTTAGTTTTTCACATGGCTTTCGTTGCTCAGAGACTTTGTTGTGACGTGGTGCTGGGGTTTGAACTCGAGTACTCATGCATGCTGGGCAATCGCCGCCAAGCCACTGCTCCAGCCCTGGTACTCATGTGTTTTGTTTTGTTTTCATGCAGCACTGGAGATTGAACCCTGGGCATGCTACCACTGAGTTATATCCCTAGCACCCTAGCCCTTTTTTTTTGGGGGGGGGTACTGTGGATTAAATAGAGGTGGATCATACCCATGGCCAAACCCATGCTTGGTAAGCAGTCAACTAAGCTGCACCCTAGTCCCATTGCCTTTTTTTTTTTTAATGATATTTTTTCCCATTGTAGAATTTTTAATTTTGATTCTTCTTGTTTAGTTAGATTTTGTCATTTAGTAGTAGTGGTTTTTATTTTTAGTTTTTTAGTTGTTTTTTTTTTTAAGAGAGAGGGATGTGAGAGAGAAAGAGAGAAACAATTTTATTTAGTATTTCATGCGGCCTTCGTCACTCTAACACTCCATTGTATATGCGACGGTGGGGTTTGAACCTGGATCCTCACACATGCCAGGCAGCCCCTTTAGTTTACTTTTTTATTTTATTTTATTTTTTTAATGAGAGGAACAGCGAGAGAGAGAGAGAGAGAGAGAGAGAATAAATTTTATTTAGCTTTTCATCTGGTATTCGCTGCTCCAACACTTAGTTATATATGTGGTACTGAAGTTTGAACCCAGGTCCTTGCTCATGCCAGGCAAGCACCCGTAACTGCTGAGCCCCTGCTCGAGCCCCTAGTTTAGTTTCTTTAATCATAAAAATATACACGAGCGGGCTGGAGCAGTGGCTTTGGCTCAGCTTCAGTGGTTACAGCACTTGCCTGGCATGCATGAGGACACGGGTTTGAACCCCAGTACCATGAACACACAAAGTGTCAGAGCAACAAAAGCCACACAAAATACTAAATAAATTCAATTCTTTCTCTCTCTCCCTCTCTCTTTTTAAGAAAAATGTATTTTATTATATTTATATATATATATAAAAAATATATATATACAGGAACATTCAGGTACAGCAGCACATGCCTGTACTCCTAGATACTCAGAAGGGTAAGGCAAGAGGATTGAAAGTTCAAGGCTAGCTAGGGAATTTAGGGACCTCTGTCTCAAAATTTAAAAAAACCAAATAAATAAATAAATGAAAAAACACTAGGATGTGATGTAGCTCACTGTAAAGCATACATACCTATGTTCAATTCCCAGTACCAAGAAAGGAGATTCATAGGCCCAAGTTATTCCAAATATACTTAAATTTTTGTCAATAAAAAAGGTCGCTTCATACTGGTAAAGAGAATAATCCAACAAAAATATATAATGATAGTAAATATTTATGCCCCAAATGTTGGTGTGCCTAAGCACATAAAACAGACACTACTCAACTTAAAGACTCAGACCCTAGTACAATAATATTTGATGATTTCAACACACCTCTGTCAACGATAGGTCACCTAGATGACAAAAAGACTCTTTAGACCTAAAAGATATCACAATTCAAATGGATTTAACCAACATCTATAGAATATTTCATCCAACAGCCAAATTCACTTTTTTCTAGCTATTTATGGACCCACCTATAACAGACCATATCTTAAGCCACAAAGAAACTCTCAGCAAATACAAACACACACAAAAAAAATCAACATAATCCTTGCATCTGATCTGATCATAATATAAATTAACCCAAAAACAAAATCTACAAAAACAAAATAAACCCTTGGAGTAAAGAAATCAGGGAAGAAATTTAAAAATTCTTAGAATCAAACAAGAATAGTGATATAAAATGCCGGAACATCTGGGACACTATGAAGGCAGTTCTTAAGAGGAAAGTATATAGAAATGATTGGCTACATTATAAAATCAGAAAGATCCAAACTAAACAACCTACTGATGCATCTTGAGCCCCTTGAAAAACAAAAACAATGGCACGTGCGGTGGCACATGCCTGTAATCCAAGTGATATACATATATACAAGTTTGGAGAAAAAGAAGGAAATACAGATGCCTAATTATTAACATTGGTTACCTCCAAGGAAAAGATCAAATAGGCAGAAGGAAGGACTTTTGAGGCAGGAGGAGTGCAAGCTCAAAGCCAGCTTTAACAACTTAGTGAGGGCCTAGGTAACTTAGCGAGACCCTGTCTCAAAATTGAAAATAAAAAGGGTTAGGGACACAATTCAGAAGTTAAGGGCCCCTGAATTCAATCTCTGGTACCAGGGGGAAAAAAGTGTTAAATTAGGGATGAATTTTTAATCATTTTCAATTAAAAGTTGCCAAGATCCCTACCATTTATTACTAAGGAAAGAAACCTATATTTAGGGGCTGGAGTGGTGCCTCAGCAGTTAGAGCACTAGCCTGGTATGTGCGAGTACCCAGGTTCAAATCCCAGCACCACATAAACAACTAAGTGTCTGAGAAACCCAAAAGCCAGAAGAAAAACTTAATAAAGTTGATTCTCCCTCTCTCCTTCTTTCTCTCTTTAAAACAAAAACAAAAACAAACTGCTTTAGCCAGCCACGGCAGCTTACACCTATAACCCTAGCAGGTAGATGGCAAGTTTGAAGTCAATCTCAGCAAATTAGTGAGACCCTGTCTCAATAAAAAATTAAAAAGGGTTGGGTATTGGGGCTGGAGCAGTGTCTCAGTGATTAAAGCACTGGCCTGGCATGTGCAAGGACCTGGGTTCAAACCCCAGCACCATGTACACAGCTAAATGTTGGAGAAACAAAAGCCATATGAAAAAATAAATAAAACTGATTCTCTCTTTCTCTCTTTTTTAAAAAAAAGGAGGGGGCAGGGCTGGGGATGTAGCTCTACGATAAAGCACCCGTAGGTTCAATTTCTAGTACCAAAACAAAATTGCTTTAAAACTTAAAAATTACTTTTAAAAAATAAAAAACATCAATTTTTGCCAAAAGAATACAAAATTATGCTAACAGTCATATAAACCCCAAAAATATATATCCATATATACACAAAACATATATACTTCTCAAGTATATTCTTCCTACAAAGAACATATGAACATGTACTGGCTTCAGCAGCACATATACTATAATAAGAAGATACTAACACTCACACTGCAATTCCTTTTGTTTTCATTTCTTTTGTTTTTGCAGTTTCACTGTGAGCCACAGTGTCTATGTATGGATTTCTTTTTATATATCTTATTTTTAATTCACAGGGATTCGTCAATCTGTGAATTAGTCTCCTTTATTTATTCAAGAAAATCATAAGCCATTATCTCTTTTTTCTTTTTTTTTAGAGAGGGATAGTGGGGGAGACAGAGAAAGAGAGAAACAACTTTATTTAGTTTTTCACATGGCTTTCGTTGCTCCAACACTCAGTTGTGTACGTGGTGCTGGGGTTTGAACCCAGGTCCTCGTGCTTGCCAGGCAAGCGCTGAAACCACTGAGCCACTGCTCCAGCCCCAGCCATTATCTCTTCAAATATTGCCCATGCTCCATTTTCTCTCTCACCACCTCTTCATTAATTCCAACTAAATATATATTATACCTTATCATGCTTTCCTCCTTTTTTTTTTTTTTTTTTTTTTGTACTGAGGTTTGAATCCAAGGGCACTTTACCACTAGGCTATATTCCCAGTCCTTTTTATTTTTATTGTGAGACAGGGTCTCACTAAGTTGCCAAGGCTAGCCTTGAACTTAAGCTCCTCCTGCCTCAACCTCCTCCATATATTTTACTTTCTTGTCAATTTTCCATCTTTCTTTCTTTCTGTAATATAGTCCAAATAATTACTTCTACTCAAGTTGCACTAATATTCTCTTTCTTATTTACTTATTTTTTTCAAGATGGAGTCTCACTATGTTGCCCAGACTGGCCATCAACTCCCAATTCTCCTGCCTTTAGCCTCCCAACAAAGCTGGGATTATAGGTGCACACCACTGCATCCAACTAAAGCTATCCTTTGAATTTTTATTTATTCATTTTTTTCCTTGGTACTGGGGATTGAGCACAGGGGTGCTTTACCACTAAGCCACATTCCAACATTTTTTATATTTTCTTTTGAGACAGGGTCTCACTAACTTGCTTAAGGACTCACTAAGTTGCTGAGGCTGGCTTTGAACTTGCAATTCTCCTGCCTCAGCCTCCCAAATTGCTGGGTTTACAGGTGTGTGCCAACGCGCCCAGCTCATTTTCTTTTCTATAAATTTTATTTGGACTTATTTTATGACTGTAACATCCCTTTTTGCAAATTCCTATACCCTAAAGAGATTTCCAAGCTTTTGTTTATTTCTTTAAACAGAATAAGCATGGTTAAAACTATGTCCAATAGGGGCTGGAGCGGTGGCTCAGCGGTTTCAGCGCTTGCCTGGCAAGCATGAGGACTCGGGTTCAAACCCCAGCACCACGTACACAACTAAGTGTCAGAGCAACTAAAGCCATGTGAATAAACGAAATAAAGTTGTTTCTCCCTTTCTCTGTCTCTCTCACTGTTCCTCTGTCTTTAAAAAAAAAAAAACAAAACTATGTCCAATAAATTCAGTCTATGTTCTTCAGTGATTACTTTTTACTCTCATTTCTTTCGGTCCTCAATCATGGTGCCTTGTTTCTTTAATGCTTGGTTATTTTTTTACTACCTGTCCTTGAAATTTTACTGAAAGCCTAGAAAGAAGGTACTTTTCTTCAAAAGAAAATTTGCCTCTGTTCCATTTTGGAACCAGTTTAGACTCAGTTCCTGGTTTGAGGTTTCTTGAACTATCCAGCTAATGAGAATGTTGGCAGCAACTCCACATGAAGTCTAGTCTGTGTTTTATTAATTCTCAGTAAAATTTTTTTCTGGAGTTTTATGTGGTACCCCCACACATACTAGGTTCTACTTAGCACCAAGGCAATCCTCCCTGTAATCTCATGGAAGTACACAGTTCTACTTCAAGTTCATGCTTACCCAAAAGGTTTATCCATATAGAGTCCCAGTTTAATATAGACAATGAGTACAAAACTTCTGATCTTGGGAAGGCCTGAGCTTTTGACTGCTTTCTCCTTCATTCCAGAGCTATGAAATTGTAGCTCACAGCTTCCTGATCATCGAAGACCATGAAGGCAAAAACCAAGCTTCAAACTGCTAATGCTATCTCTGGCATATCCTGCTGTTCCACTCTCTTGCTATTCGTCAGTGCCTCTGTAGTTGGTTTTGGTTTATTTTTTATTTTTATATTTTATCCAAATATTTTTATTTTCATCAGTGGAATAACTGGCTCAAATAATCTGGCTTGCCATTACCAGAATCAAAAGTCCCACACTTTATTAACTCTTTCTAATTTGTTGAATGGAATTCATTTGTATAAAAGACTTTCAAATTAAATAACAAACTAACCTCAAATTCAGTAAGTTGACCTCTTTGAACACCAGTTTCATTACTGATTTTTAAAAAAAAGGCTTGAATTAAATATCTCTAACATTTTTATTGTTCTAAAATATGAAAATCTATGGTGTCACCTTTCAGCTTTGGGGTTATATCAGCTTATTAAATAATTGTGCAAAGGGGCTGGAACTCTGACAACAAAGTGTAGGAGCAATGAAAGCCACATGAAAAACCAAATAAAATTGATTCTCTCTCTCTCTCTCTCTCTCTCTATCTCTATCTCTCTCTCGATGTCCCTCTCTAAAAATAAAAATAACTGGGCTGGAGCAGTGGCTCGGGGGTTGTGGCGCTTGCCCAGCACACACAAGTGCATAGGTTCAAACCCCAGCTAAGTGTCAGAGTGGCGAGAGCCATGTGAAAAACTCGGTAAAAGTTGATTCTCTCTCTCTCTCTCTCACTCCCTCTCTCTCCCTCCCTCTCTCTCAAAAATACATAAATAAATAAATAAAAATAACTGGGATTAGAGCAGTGGCTCAGCAGTTACAGCACTTGCCTGGCATGCGTGAGGATGCGAGTTCAAACCTCAGCACCTCGAACACAAAGAGTAGGAGCAAAGAAAGTCACATGAAAAACTAAAGAAAAATTGATTCTCCCTCTCTCTCTTTAAAAAATAACTGTGCCAAATTATGCTTTCTGTTTCTAACAGACTCTATTTATGATAGTCAGACAGGCAAAGTTTTCTCATAACAACTCCAAAATAATAAGTGAGACTCACTTTTGTTTCAAGACCTCTCTTATACATCTTCTCAAAGCCAAGAGCCAAGGTACAATCTGCCATACCTTAAAGGAGAATGTAATTATTTTGAAAATTCAAATTTACAGATATTAAACAAAATAACATTAAATATTTCAATTAAAATAAGTATAACAATTGACATAAATTGCACAGACATAGTATAATTCTACAAAATTTTTAATAAGTGAAAAATTACACAGAAAATTCTTACAGGAAAAATCATTCAATGGGAACTTCCAATTCTTCTCTTGCTAATAAAAGTTTTGATTAGTAGGCATGGTGATACACAACTATAATCCCAGCTGCTCAGGAGGCTAAGGCAGGAGGATCACAAGTTCTAAGCCAGACTGGGCAACTCAGAGAAACCCTGCCTCGAAACAAACATGAGGGCTGGGGATGTAGCTCAGTGGTAGAGTGCTTGCCTAACATGGGCAAGGATCTGGATTCTATCCCAGCATCATGGAAAAAAACAGAAAGAAGAAAAGAATGAAACAAAGAGGAAGGAAGGAAGAAAGGAAGAAAATTGATTAATATGGAAATATGCTTCAATGAAAAACAAATATAAAAATCTAATCCTAAATTTTAAGAAATTATTAAATTAAACTAAATTTTTAATTAAAATTTGAGCCAAGCACAGTGGCACACACCTATAATCCCAAACAACTTGCAAGAGTATTGCAAGTTCAAAGCCAGCCTCAACAACTTAGTGAGGCCCTGTCTCAAAATAAAAAATACAAAAAAGGGGGCTGGAGCTGTGGTTCAGAGATAGAGCACTTGCCTGGCATGAACAAAGACCCAAGTTTGAACCCAGCATCACATATAAAACTAAATGTTGGAAAAACAAAATCCAGATAAAAAAAAATAAAAATTGATATCTCTCTTTAAAAAAAACAAATATATATATATATATAAAAAAAATGAGAGTGGAGGGTGGACTGGGGATGTGGCTCAGTGGTTAAGCATCCCTAGTACAAAAAAATAAAATTTTAAAGAATCCAAATCAATATAATTGTTTTTGGAATGAGGGGGCATCTAAAAATGATGTTAAAGTTCAACTGAAGAGCAAAACACAACAAAACTGCAGAACTTTTTCTTTAAAAAAAAAAAAAAAAATGAGGCAGGCATCATACCTACAATCCCAGTTACTCAAGGAGGCTGAGGCAGGAGTACTGCAAATACAAGGCAAGCCTGCTCAGTAAGTGGGATTACTGGTGTGTGTGACCACACCTGGCTTTGTGTATGGTGTGTGTGTGTGTGCATGCGAATGCACCCATATGTTTTCAATACTCTTGGATACACATCATATTCTATATTTCCAAATATGCTAGGGTCTTTTATTAGGACCTGTATTATGTTCCGCCAATTTGATTGTTGCTTACTTCTCTTCTACTCAGTAATCTTACTGTTTGATAAAACTAGTGTCCTTTCTTCCCCTTCCTTGTTATTTTTCTTTTACTTTATTTATTTATTCATTCTTTTTTTTTCCTTGATAGTACTAGGGATTGAACTGAGCCTCACACATGCCTCTCACATGCTAATAACCAAGTGCTCTGCCACTGAGCTACATCACATCCCCAGCCCTTTTTATTTTGAGAAAGGGCCTCTGTAAGTTATGCACAAAATTTTTAAAAATCTACACAAATTTTTATAGCCATGTTATTCATAACAGCACAAAAATACAGAAACAATGTCCATTAACTGATGAAAAGGTAGAAAAGGTAGATGAAATATGGTACAGCCATACAAAGGAATCTTATTCAGCCAAAAAGGAATAAAATGCTGAAACATGTTATAACACAAATGAAATGTTAAACATTATGCTATGTAAAAGAAATAAATGTTCAAAATAGGTAAGTCTGCAGAGGTAGAAAGCAGATTAGTATTTGTAAGGGGTTGAGGGGAAAGGGAAATGAGGAGTAACTGCTAACAACACAGCACTTTTTTTTTTTTGGTACCAAGGGTGCTAAACAACTGAGCCACATCCCCAGCCCTTTCTTATTTATTTATTTTTATTTTGAGACAGGGTCTTGCTAAGTTGCTTAGGTCTTCACTAAGTTGCTGAGGCTGGATTTGGACTTGCAATCCTACTACCACAGCTTCCCAAGCCACTGGGATTACATGAATGTGCCACCTTGCCTGACAGGGTTTCTTTTTGAGTGATAAAAATGTTCTAAAATTAGACAGTGGTGATGATTCCACAATTCCATGAATATAATAAAAAATATTGAATTGTATGTTTCAAAAGGGCAAATTTTATGGTGTGTGAATTGTATCTTAAAGTTTTTTTTAAAGAAATACATTATAAAGCAATACCTCTGATTATAATATGGAGAAATGATTAACTAGGGGCAATAATGTCACATTTATTTAAGTATGCTAAACAAATAAGCCACTCCTTACCTCCCTGAATCAGCTGCCGAGCCATAAACAAAGCAGTAGAACCAGTGGAACAGTTATTGTTGACATTGATTATAGGAATTCCAGTCAGTCCCAAACTGTGATAGATAGCCCTCTGCCCACACGTAGAGTCACCTAAATAGAAAAACAAATTAAAAATTTAATACCTACAATTCAGGAATAATGGAGCTACAGTATAACACAATATTCTATTATGTATTTTCAGTATTATGTATGCCTTTGCCTAGCATACAACAGGAGCATGGCAGTACATACATTATTGTCATCTGATATGGTACCTACCCATCACAAGCTCAAATGTAAGACAATATAAAAAAGCTTAGAGGCAAAAATGATTATGAGAGTCTTAACCTGATGAGTGTGTTGATCCACTGCTAGGGATTAACTGGATGGTAACTATAAGCATGTAGGGTATGGCTGGAAGAGGAGGGTCCCTGGGGGCAAGCGTTTAGGGTATATGTTTTGTCTTTGTTGAGTAAACTACATTCCTCTTCCTCTCTCTTCTTCCTGGTGTCCTAACCTGCTTTCCACTGCCACATTATTCCACCATGATGTTTTGCCTCACCTGGAGCCCCAAGGAATGGAGTCAGCTATCTATGGACTGAGACTTCTGAAACCATGAGCCCTCAAATAAACTTTTCCTCCTCTAATTGTTCTTGTCAGGTCTTTTGATCACAGCAGCAAATAACATCTTACTCAGAAACAGTTATAGCAATAAGCCTCATATACTCTTCAAAAATAAAATATTGTGGGGCTAGAGGGGTGACTCAGTGGTTACGGTGTGCTTGCCTGGCATTCACCAGGACACAAGTCTGAACTCCAGCACCACATACACAATGAAGTGTCGGAGCAATGAAAGCCACGTGAAAAACTAAATAAAATTGATTCTCTCTTTCTCACTGTCCCTCTTTCTTTAAATAAATAAATATTTTAAAAAACATCAAAAAAAGAATATATGTACACTTTCTTCACATAATAATATTTTGTCAAAGTAGAGAATTGACTATATGGTAGTAAATAACTCCATCAGAGTAGAGGTATGTAACAAAGGGAAGAAATATTTCATGACTACTTGACTATCAGATATAATCTTGCTTTTTTAGTATTAGGGACTGAACTCAGGGCCTCACGCACACTAGGCAAGCACTCTGCCACTGAGCTACATCCCCAGCCTGCTCTATTTTTTTTTTTTGTTGTTGTTGTTGTTGTTGTTGTTCTTATTTTTTATTTTGAGATAGGGTCTCACTAAGTTGCCCAGGCTCACTAAGTTGCCCAGGTTGGGCTCCAACTTCCAATCCCTCCTCCTTCACCTCCTGAGCAGCTGAGACTGCAGGCATGCACCACCACACTCAGCTTGGTATAAACATTTCCAAAACTATACCACCTGATTAAAAGCCACTGTTTTTTACATTTCATATAAAGATCCCACAAGTTAAACCATGCATGGTGGCATATACCTCTAGACCCAGCTACTTAGAAGGCTGAGACAAGAGGATTAATTGATCCTTGAGTTCAAGATCAGCTGGGCGGGGGAGGGGGGTTTACTGGAGTGGTGGCTCAGTGGTTACAGCACTTGCCTGGCATGCACAACGACACGGGTTCAAACCCCAGCACCACATACACAACAAAGTGTCACACCAATGAAAGCCACATGAAAAACTAAATAAAATTGATTCTTTTTTTTTTTTTTTTTTTTTTTTAAAGAGAGAGGGACAGTGAGAGAGACAGAGAAAGGGAGAAACAACTTTATTTAGTTTTTCACATGGCCTTAGTTGCTCCAACACTCAGTTGTGTACGTGGTGCTGGGGTTTGAACCCGGGTCCTCGTGCTTGCCAGGCAAGCGCCGAAACCGCTGAGCCACCGCTCCAGCCCCTAATTCTTTCTTTAAAAAAAAAAAAAAAGACCAGCTTGGGCAACATAGTGAGACTAAATTTCAAAAAAAATAAAGGTTTCACAACTTCAAAAATTTTAAAAGATCCCATGTACAAGGACATTCCAGATAAATGTGATCTATATGAAGTATAAATGTAACTTCCTCTCCTACAAAAACAGCAAAGTTCAGAATCTCCTTTTCAATACATGCATTTCATATCCCTATGACCCAGTAAATTTCCCTCCTAGAATTCCCTTGCTCCTTGATATCTTGAGATCTCAAGGAAATAAAAGTCAGGCACGAAGATTCATCTGCAGTAATATTTCCTATATTTACAACATTTTCACAACAACTAGAAACTTGAAGTAACTTTAAATGTCAAATAACAGGGTATCATTACTACCACTAAATAAGCTATAGTAGATCTCTAAGACAAGAATGCCATATAATAATTTTAAAATGCTGTGGGATATAGGGGGAAATATTAGTCAAAAGGAACAAACTTTTAGTTATAAGATGAACAAGTTCTGGGGATCTAACATATAGCATGGGTGGTAATGGATAAGCTAATTAATATGATTATGATAATCACTGCACAATGTATACACATATCAAATCATTTTATACACCTTGAATATATTCAATCTTTTTTTTTAAAGAGAGAGGGACAGTGGGGTTGGGGATTTAGCTCAGTGGCAGAGCGCTTGCCTAGCACTCGCAAGGCCCCGAGTTCGGTCCTCAGCCTGAAAAAAAAAAAAGAGAGAGAGAGAGGGACAGTGAGAGTGAGAGAGAGACAGAGAGAGAGAATAATTTTATTTAGTTGTTCATTTGGCCTTCATTATTCTGACACTTCATTGAGTATATGGTTCTGGGGTTCAAACTCATGTACTCACGCTTGCCAGACAAGTGCCAGAGCCACCGAGACACCATTCCAGCCCTATTCAAACTTTTTAAACAATTAAATATCTTTAAATGCCGTAAAAATACATAATGTCCTAAATATCCATTAAAAGTGGATGGATTAGTTGGGCATGGTGGCACAAGCCTCTAATTCCAGCAGCTCAGGAGGCTGAGGCACGATTGAAAGTTCAAGGATAGCCCCAGAAACTTAGCAAGGCCCAAAGAAACTTAGTGAGCCCCTGTCTCAAAATAAAAACAAAAGGGCAAAAGGGCTGGGGATGTAGCTTGGTAGTAAAGTACCCCTGGGTTCAATCCTCAGTACCAAAAAAAAAAAAAAAAAAAACTTCAATAAAGATATTCTTACGTGGTAGAACTATGGATAATTTTTCTCTTTAAATATCAAAAAAATTTTAATTCATTTCCTATTTTGGCAATATAATAATAGTAACAAAAAAATACACTAGGTCAACACACAAAGGAAACGCCTAACGATGGAAACAAGATTTTGAATTCCATGTTTTAAGGCTTACAATTCACAAAAGCCTCTGCATCATTTATGTAGTTGCTGCTAGATCTAAGTGAATAATTTTTAGAACATAGTTTACCACCTACCATAAACATAGCCAACACATGCCTGCTCCACTGCTGAGTAAGGGATCTGCGCATCAGCCAACGCCTTCTGACCTGTAAAAACAGAAGGACTGTGTCAAAAAGAAACTCCAAGTATTTGCTTTGGATGAGTAAAATTTAAATTCAGAGTTTCCTGAGGGTAAATTTACCTCTATATAATATACATTCAATTCAAATAAAAATCTTTCTCAAATCATCTCAGCTCTCTCCTTTTAGAAGTAATCATTTTTTTCTCTAGACTACTGCACATTACTTTATGTATCTCCTCTTTTAATACTTAACACTCCTGTCCTAACTGCACATCTAACCATAAATATATTAAATTCTAGGAGTCTTAAAACTCATTAATGGCAAGGTTTTTATCTTGTTCATCTTCATGGCTCTATCACACATCTAGAGGGCAAAATGAATCAGAGTGTCCTTACTGGAGGTGGTGCGGGTGGGAGAGAGAACTGATGGGCTGCTCCTCTTACAAAGCCAGGATCAAGAGGTGATCTTGCCTAAAGAGTAAGGAGATTTAATACTATCCAAAGGGGTGGAAATGACCAGTGGGGGAACAAAGAAATATTAAGTTATAAACTTGAAAGAAGACAGAAAGTTTGGGGCTAGAGGTACATACAACGGTAGAGTACTTGTCTCACATGCACAAAGTCCTGGATTTAGTCTGCAGCACCACCAAGGTAAGATAAAACAAAAAAAGATGTTGGAAAGATGTGAGCAAAATACTTACCTATCACAATGAGATTCAAACAGACATCTAACATCAACTACTCAAAAATTTCCATAAGGCTGGAGCAGTAGCTCAGTGGTTAAGGCACTTCCCCAGCATGAGCAAGGATGCAGGTTTGAACCCCAGCACCATGAACACAATAAAGTGATGGAAAAACAAAGGCCAGGTGGAAAAAATAAATAAAACATTTATTTAGGAAGATCTATACTATAATCACTTTGAAATATCAAAAGTTACCAAAATGGGGCTGGAGTATGGCTCAGCGATTACAGTGCTTGCCTGGCAAGTGCGAGGATGTGAGTTCAAACCCCAGCACCACATATACAACGAAGTGTCAGAGCAATGAAAGCCAAATGAAAAACTAAATAAAATTGATTCTCTCTCTCTCTTTCTCTCTCACTGTCCCTCTCTCTTTCTTAAAAAAAATTACCAAAATGTCCAACAAAAATTATGGCATAAATACAAATGAAATATTGTACAAAAATTAAACTTTTGTCTAAAAAATTTAAATAACAGGAGAAATGCTTATAATAAAATAAGTTTTAGAAACTAAGATACAAGGGGATACTTGTTCTATTTTATGGAATGAAATGTAGCCCAATTCTAGAATTGAAAATAAAGACAATTAAAATCATTTTTTAAAATTAGCATCCAAAACTACATTTAAAATATAATCCTATATAGTCATAAGAAAAAACTATATAACGGCTGGAACAGTTATATACTGCACTTGCCTGGCATACACAAGGACGCAAGTTTAAACCCTAGCACTATGTACAACCAAGTGGAGCAACGAAAGCCAGATGAAATACTAAAAAAGTTGATTCTTTTTTTCCTCTCTCTGTCACTGTCCCTTATCTTTAAAAAAAGAAAGAAAGAAAAGAAAATACTAAAATAGACTAAACCAAGATGTTAATAATGCCTAGGTCTGGGTCATAAAATTTCATTTTCATTGTTATATAATTTTATAGTCCAATAAAGCAATGCTTTTATCATTGGGAAAGAAACCAGTTACAAAAAGATACTTTTAAGATTTAGCCTGTACTCTCCCCCTCCTTTGTTGAAACTTTCTGTATAAGCTTTCAGATTAAAACAAGTATTAAATAAAAATGTTAAAAAGCTGAGAAAACAAAGGGAACAACAGTCACTAACTAAAACACTTTCAATGAGTTCCAAGGTGTTGCTGTTATTCAAATGAGCATCTTCTGTATCCAGGTACAAAGAGACACCCAACTGTTCTCTGGGGAAAACAAGGATGAATAAGGGAAGTGAAAGAACACAATTCTGGTTTTGCTCCTCTCCATTCCATTCATTTAGGAAATGGTGGGAAAGAACATGGTGGCAGAACCCTTTCCACAGGCCAGTTTGGAGAAGTGGAAGGCAAGACTTCTGGAATCACTACTCAATGAAACCAATCCCCCTGCCTCAGCACAGTCTACAAATGAACCTATAGAAAGTAAAATGCTCTCATTTATAAGAGGGAGCTCAGGGGTTTTCCATTCCAAATTGTATTTGAATAAATATTCAATTAAGTGCCACTGATGTGGTCTGAGCATGCTCAAGGTGAGATATATGAGTGGAATTTTCCCCCCCAGTGTTGGGAATCAAATCCAAGGCATCATACACGCTAGGTAAGTGCTCTACCACTGAGCTACATCCCCAGCACAAAGCTAAGTTTTAAAGTTTATTCTACATAAAATGTCCTTGTTTATTTTCCTACTGTTGCTTGCAAAAGATTTGCATTAACAAGCAAACTGTATTGATTAGACTGGAAGCATCTCTCACTTCAAAGAAAGGCAAAAAATAATAATCACAATAAGAAAGTTTATCAACATAGAGGATAAACATTAACAACAACCCTAAGAACCAACCAAAGGTTAATTAAATCTCATAAATCTTCCTTTTGGGGGATGAGATACCTCTTATTTCTTGTACAACATCTAAATACTGAGTTGCATAATAAGTCAATGCAAAAATCTAAATTTATGTGTACACACAGCACTTATAGAAACAAGAAAGAACATCTAAGGAATAACCACAGTAACCCTTTTGGGGGTTACTAAGCTACCAGGAACTGGGGTAGGAAGGAGGTTCCCTAGGACAGGGACCATACCTAATGCTGTCACTTAAACGTAGACTATATGCTCCTTCCTTCCTCCCTCCCTCCCTACCTTCACTTCTTTCCGTTTGTTTATTTGAACCATGCAAAGAAACTCTCAAGGGTGTCCTTTTTAAAGAGAGACAAAGAAAGAACAAGAAAGAAAACAATGGAAGGGGAACTCTACCGGAACTCAGACCCATAATTCAGGCAACTGCAACCTAGTTCAAGCTTGTCTCTGAAGAATGCCAGATGCATTTTTCTATGGATCCTTCTCTCTTTGAGTTCAGGTTCACCAATATTAAGCCAAGTCCTTTGCTTACCAGCACTAACACTCCCTAGAACAAATAAAAACAAACCGCACTTCCTCATTTAATGATGCAGTAGCCTAGTAATAGAAAATGACTTCTCAAGGTTGACTCAGTGAAGTGAAGAAAGAAAAACACCATATAGGCTCTTAATACATTTTGAAGATTATCCCTCTTCTAGAAAAGGAAGACATTAATTTTGTTATAAATCCAGAGCAAAATAGACACTAGAATCTAGTTGTCCATTTTTAACAACCCTATCTTTCTTTCCCACAGATCCATTTACCATTACAACAAATAGCTGGATAATGCATAAAATTATAAGTCATTGACTGTTCTGGCTATGTATCTACTAAGAGCAGCTTTTCCCCTTTCCTTTCATTTTTTCTAATAATCTAATAGGCAATGCTCCACATAAGTTCTTCCCCCTTGACGGGGTTCCTTATGTGCTTGCCAGGCTGTTCCCCACGTGCAATAAGGACAGACCACACAATAAATTCTGAATATTCAAAGATCTGAATCTTCTCTGTTACCTGCTTCTTTTGCCAAGTCAGGATAGTCTCTTGCATTCTCAGCTCCAGGCTTCACAAACTAGAATGTAGAAGATAATAAACAAGTACAATTAGAATTTTTTTACAACAGAGCATCACAGAAATTCATTCACCTATTCATTCAAATAAAAACATATTATTGAGGGGCTGGAGCGGTGGCTCATTGGTTTCGGCACTTGCCTGAGAAGCACGAGGACCCAGGTTCAAACCCCAGCACCACGTATACAACTAAGTGTTGGAGCAACTAAGGCCATGTGAAGAACTAAATAAAGTTGTTTCTCTCTTTAAAAAAAAAAAAAACCATATTATTGAGAATCTGCCATGTTCCTCAACTGTGGTCATAAATAACATAAAGCCCTTGACCTCAGGGAGCTTCTAGTCTAACGTAAAACAGCCAGTTATATTAAGTATAGAATGATTTGGGAGAGACTTCTACCAAGCTTAAGAGAGAGAAGGAAGTAAGACAATAGGACACAATTTTTCTCTGTGGAAAAACTGCAAATAATTAAATACAACAGAGGGTCAAGCACAAGGTGGAAAATAGAAAGTGATAGGGACATAAAAGTAATTTAGGATCAAATGACAATAACAACTGATACTTATTAGGTACTTAGATGTGATATGCATTGTGCTAAGCATTTCATATGTAATAACATGTTTGATCCTCACACTATAAATAAGAAAACGAGGGCATGGAGAAATTAAGCAATTTGTGCAAGGGCACTCAGCTAATAAGTAGTGGAAATGAACCTTCAGACAGTCTGGGTGTAGAGCCAACATATGCATGAAGGACCTTATATGCTCTGTTATGAGGTCCTGAACACAATGGATGTTTTTTAACAGACTGGAATAAATAACAATAAGATGCCACCATCTATTGGAAGAACAGACCAACCCCAAAACAATGACAACATCAAATGTGACAAGAATGTGAAGCAATAAGGATTCTCATTCATTGCTTGGTGGAGTTGCAAAATGGTACAGCCACTTTGGAAGACAGCCTGGCAGTTTCTTATAAAATTAAACACACTCTTATATATGATCCAAAGGAGTTGAAAAGTTACATCCACAGAAAAATCTACACATAGATGTTTAGCAGTTTTCTTCACAGTTGCCAAATGTGGAAAGCAACCAAGATGTTCTTTAGTAGATGAAAGGATAAACTATTGTACATCAAAACAATGGAGTACTATTCAGCACTAAAAAGAAAAAAGCTATCAAGCCAGGCATGGTGGCACATCCTGTAATTCCAGTGACTTGGGAAGCTACAGCAAGAGGATCGCAAGTGTGAAGCCAGCCTCAGCAACTTAGCAAGACTCTGCCTCAAAATAAAATATAAAACAGGCTGGGGATGTGGCTCAGTGGTTAAGTGCCCCTGGATTCAATCCCTAATGCCATAAAATAAAAAAATAAAGGAGCTATCAAGCCATGAAAGGACATGAAGAAACATTAAATGTATACTAAGTCAAAGAAGACAATCTGAAAAGACCACATAACATATGATTACAAGTTAATGACATTCTGGGGGTGGGGAAAGGTAAAACTTTGGAAACAATACAATTTCAGTGGTTGCCAGGAGCTGGGGGGTAGGATAGGGAAGGATGAATAGGTGCAGCATCAAGGATTTTTTTTTTAAGGGTCACCTCTCACTTTTTTTTATTAGATGAATATGGAGTTACAATTGAGGGGGGAACACTGTCAAACAATCAAGAACAAATGTATATATACTTAGTTATCCAAGGCTAGTGCCATGTCATGGATGCCCTGCTTGGGTTCCCCATGTTTCTGTTTCCCCCAGAAGAACCCCTGAGTTAAATGGATAGCTCGTGGAGGTCAGAGATCTCCTTCTGAGATGAATCCCCCATATTCCCTCCCTCCAGTCTCCTAGACATTCTTCCTAAGCTCTCCCCCCACTCTGTCCCCCACCCTACACCACCCCGTATCCTAGGCAATCATCCCCCTGTTGCGTTAAGA